>ML838044.1:57947-76468 GCA_009831015.1 Picea engelmannii | reverse complement strand
CTTACCACACTTACTTATGTCCTGAAGCTTTCTCTCCCACCATACGAGAGCGATGCCTTCCAACCGAAGAGAATCTAGTTTCACTTTAACTTCCTCTTCATCAATATGTTGGACACGGAAATACACTTCAACGTGTTGGATCCAATTATCTAGCTTTTCAGGATTAGCATCTCCATTAAACATATGTAAAGAAAATTTTACATCAAGCTTTAATAATGGTTTCTTAAAAGAGGCTTTATGGCTAAAATGATGAGAATGATGAGAATTCTCAGAGGAAGAAGAACTAGAACTCGAAGGTGAAGACGGAGGCTCAGGAGGATCTCCTCCAGCCCCTTGGTTTACCGAAGCATCATCATCTGCATGTGATTCCTTTTTCTTCCATTTCTTCTTCATCCTCTTCTCGTAATCTCCATACATTCGATCTACCATTTCTGACATGTAATTAAGGACCATGTGAAAGTTTTTCTCATGTTCATCACGCTTTTCCTCTTCTGCCATTTTCTTCCTTCTGGATACAAGACCCACTTCGGGATTGAAAGTATTTAGAGTTCCTTCACCCTACTTATTCTTGGCCCTTGGCCCTATTAAGAATTCACACTCAACAATTCAATTCAAATATGATTGCTCTGATACCAACATGATCTGATATCTTTTCATCATGACTTATAAAGAATTGTATTAAATGAGCATAAATTAAAGCGCACCATTAAAAAAGGGAAAAAATAAAAATGAAGAGACATAAGCATCAGATTTGAAAACAAAAATTTCATAACGGAGTTTGTACCTGGTGGAATACGTCTCTGGGTGCTTCTCTCAAAGGGGTAGGCCCTTTCATTAACTCAGCAAAAGAATTTGGCAAATACATGAATATAGATCATTTTGAAATCAAGTTGTAGAAATAATGCTCAGATCAAAAAAAAAACATCACCACTGGATTCATGGCATCGAATTACCCAAAAATGACTATCTCCACGCTCTGATCCAACTCTGGCACTCTCAGGCCCAAGAGGAATTATGTCTTGGTTTTTGTGCCCTCTGCACCTACAATTATGACAGTCTATGCCTCGTAATTCATGCATGTAGTCGTACGGTACAATAGAACCTCCCCCTCTTCGACTCTGGTTGGATTTCGATTTTTAAATAATGAAATTGGCAGATAGTACCAAGCGACATCGGTGGCGCGTTGGTTATGGCAGAGTTACTAGAGCATTGGGTAAGGCAGAGGTTCCGGCATCGAACCCACCAGACTCCATTTTGGTTGTTTGTTTGTATATATCTGTGTGTGTGTGTGTGTGTGTGTGTGTGTGTGTGTGTGTGTGTTGGTTTCTCTGCTAACTATAGCCTATCGTAACTTCTATTGTCGGCTAACATTGGCATGGTCCGCCAGATTTAGTGGACCCACCATAATTTTTTTAAACAAAATTTCGTTCACGGGCCAACATTGGATGTTTCCTGGGATGCCATGTGTCACCAAATGATTGGGCCACATGGCTCCCACTGATACGCCCACTTGTACGCTGACGTGGATATGTTATTCCATACTGACACATGGCGCTTCCCGGATGGTGCCATGTGGCATCGCTTGGGGGTGCCACGTAGCACTTTTCTATTGATCCACATGGACACCTGAAAATCAAAATCGTGGGTGACATGTGGCAGCCTCTAGTGCTACCACGTGGAATGATGACATCACCCTATCATGTCAGTTGTTGACGTCAATAGTACAGATGATGATGTGTCCCCTGTCGATTGGCCCTATTTGACCACAACTTTGACTGTGAATATCTTTCAAACCGTAACTCTGTTTGACGAGCCATTTACGGTATTAGAAATATTGCAACGCGCTCTTCGTGATCATGAAGGTTTCACTAAGTTTTGGGAACTTTGAATTTTTTCCCTTTCTCTATCTGCTGGATCCATTATGAGCGTTCTGAGTTGCCTCTGTGAATTCTAAGTTATTCCTAGCCTTCTCTGGATCCCTTTTGGATCCCATTCCCACTCATACTTACCAATTTCTAGTTTTTTTGAGTGCACTAACCCCAAGAAGGGATTGTACCTCATTTCGTGGGAAGAAGGGGCTAAAGGCCCAGAGTTGTTGTAGATGTAAAAAATTTAAATCCATAAATTATCCCTTCAAATGCTCACCCTAAGGTCTTGAGAGCAATGAAATGATACTCCATAAAAGTGAAGGGCCTTTAAAACATGTAATTAATAAATGTCTCGCTTGTTGGGGGAATGCATTTGTGGTGTCCTTTACTTTCCATTGCATATGGAACTCAATATGTTCCTAACTTCAAGTGGAATTGTGGTGCTCTTTACTTTCCATTGCACATGGAACTCATTTTTTAGACCATAATAAATTAAAGGCAAGGTCTTGGAAAAAGGTTGCATTGCAAACGAGGGATGCAACACACCCTCCACAAAGGCACCCAGAAATGAGACAATATGATCCCTTGATATGTCAAGAAACCCATGCTCAAAATTATTCCCCCAAATCCACCTAATACTCTTTACATGATCTAGATAGGGTCTTCTTGGGAAACATTCCTTACTTGGGGACTAGCCTACCCATTAGGGAACCATGACACCCCTCCCATTCCTAAATTTTGCAAAATTTATAAGGTCTTTGAGCATTTGTTTAATTTTAAAAGGGTATACTTGATGCACATGTCTAGGTGGTTCTTGTATTAAATGTGGCTTACTTGGCATGATTCATGTGGCTTGTAGAAACTTGGAGGGCATACTTGTTTGTCTTTGCGGGACCTTGCCCACAAGATGGACGTTGGACCCCACATGTGGAAGACCATGGATGATGAGTGTTGCACCTAGAAGTGGAGAACTTTGCCCTTGGAAGAAATTTTTCATCACTAGAGGATGAGGTTTCACTCTTCTCCACTTAGATGTTGGACTTTGGAGGCCTATGACGTCACTTCCTAACCCTTGATGTTACCTTGGAGGGCTAGGGTTTGATGAATGAGATGCTTTCAGAGGTGTCTTGACAAGATAATACCGGTGGCAGGTAACTTTGTCACGTGAGAGCATAACACATGGCCTTTGGAGTCCCAACGTCTCCCTCCTTCATGCTTGATGTTTCACTTGGATAGCCTACGTCACCCTCTAGGGAAAGACGTCACCCTTCTAGGGTTTTATTTCATGAGAATTTTATGTTTTTCATAATGTAAAGACAAATTGAAGGGGTCGACCCCCTTATGTTTTTTTGTTGACAATTTTATGTGGGAAAATAGGTCAAGGTGGCTCCATATAAATAAATCACCTTGACATTTCATTTTATCATCACATGTTCTCACCTTTTGTGAGAGAAAAAGTCTGAAATTTTCGCTATATTGGGGTTACTGGATCTTTTCTCTCATGTGTTATCTCTTGGAGGTCAAGTGTGGATGCTTCTTAAATTAGGGTTTATTCTCATGTTTTCTTTATGAAGTAAGTGAAATTTCTGCAATTTTGTCTTTGTGTTATCATATGTTCATGGTAATTTGTCTTTTTCATGCTAGACGTTTTTTTGCTTGGTGAAACCCTAAAAGAGGAGCATAAGTGCTTCCTTCTCTCAAAAGGTCAATTTGTCCAAAAGTTTTGAATAAATCCTAGCTATGGTTAGACTCCTAAAACCCCAAAGTGATAGAAATTTATGATTTTAGCCCTAGACTCTTGATTGTGACCTAGTTGAAGTACTTAATAAGGGAGAAAAGGTTGCTCGAGCCCAAAAGTGCTTGCACTCTAGAAATCCTTCTCCTTAAGGCTTGAACCCTAACCTTAGAGTTTAATCCCTACCTCTTAATCTTTGTTGTCTTCATCTCCAGAACATATTGTATTATTGTTATAAAGACTCCATATCCCTCAAAGGCACCAATCTCTAATCTCTCTTATGGTGAAAGTGATCAGCAAACTCTCTATTTCAATTCTCTCAAGCTTCCTACTAACTTTACTAACACTAAATTAAGCTAATTGACTAATAAACGTGTTGTTGTTGCAAAAATTTTCTACAACCATCTTAACATACTCTAACTTGTTGCATACATTTCTCTAATAGTGGTATAATACGCTCAGAAATTACATCTAACCATTGGATAATGTTATATTGATTTAATGATAAGTTTTTGTGGTGAATTGTTGCCATTCTGAAGTGAAAGAATTGCTTATGTTATAATTACTTCATTATTGTTGCACTATTGTTAATTGTTGCAATTTCATAGAAGCCATAGAGATTCTTATTGTCTAGTGTCTTTAAAATGTATTATTTGCATACTTGTGCTTGGAAATCATTATATATATGTTACAAGTGTTATTATTCTGGGAAGGCACTCAAAACATGTTTTATCTATTAGTTCTCCTTTACCTAGACTTTGACTTAGGTGATCAAGAGAGGGGGTGGTAGGCTTGGATAACAAACTTGTTACTTTGATCCCTTAATGTCACCAGGGAAGCCTCCCCTGTGGTGGACCTTCTCCATCACTAAAACGAGGGGATTTCTTACTAAGCTGACAACGGTAGGATTTCATCTAGTTATGCAAGATTTGGGGATCTTGTGTTGGGATTTACACAACTACAAATCTTGTGATAACATGGCACTGACATGGACTCACTCTAATGTGGCATTCATCTGACTGGACACGTGGTGCTAACATGGTTGATCTGACTCACCAAGTATCGGACCCCAATATTTGATCTTAACCATTGATCTCTAGAGATGAACGGTCATAATTTATCATGTTCTGGGTCCACAGTTCTCTATGCCAAAATTTAACATGTTTTGTACGGTGTTGTTCTAATTTACTTGCATAAATTAGGACATTAAATTATCAATCTGAAAGTTCGTAAACTTGTGAGGCACAATCATTGTATGCAAGCGAACTTGTTTTAAAATCAATTTAATTCTATGAAGGAAAAGTTTCAAGAAATGATACAAATCACTTTTGTAAGCTAACTTTTAAAAATGGAAACCAATTCTTCAAATGTTCATAGCTTCAAAGGTGGAAAAGTAGGTCAGAAAGGGAAATTGTTTCAAAATAACAAAACCTCTTTGCAACAAGACTCAGTTTAAGCATGAACTCTCAAAAGAATACTTATGCATCTAATAAAGAAAAGTAAAAGATTCAAAATGATAAATCCATTTAACTAATTATCACAGTCTTCTTGGTTGAAAATTAGATTGTAGAGTGAATTTGGCCTCCTCAAGTGATGAGCTATAACCGTCACAATTTCAATGGTAGAAATGTTGATTGCAAAGTGTAAAATTATTTACAATAATACTATGGTGACTGTGAAGTGTAAGTAACTCAATCAAGAGGTGGCTCCCTATAATAATATTATGTTTAACTGTGAAAAAATTATTGTAAGGAATACTAAAACACACATATGCATTGATGAATGACAAAACCTTATTCTAAATTTCAAATCCAACCAACGAAATGACCACTTGTGATTTCCAACTGGTTGCAAAACAGGTTATAGTGTTTCCTCAAGACTCAATGGTCTGAGGAAGCTTGTAGCAGTACTATGAGAAATCCCTTTAATTTTTCAATGAAGGATGGGAATAATTTATAGTTTTTTATAATAGCAAAGCAAAATAGAATCTTAAAATAAATCCAATAGATACAAAACTGATATAGATCTGATCTAAAGATAAAATAGCAATTAAAGAAAGGAAATGTTGTAAATTAAAGAGAATGCAAAGAAACAAAACTCACACATTATTTACAATGATGCCACATGAACCAAACATGGGGGCCCTCCAAGATGGCACATGCATGGAGAGACTAAGCAGAAGATAAAATCAAATCTTCAAATTACTCATAAGCTTGTTGACAATCCCCAGTTCAGAATTTTTATTCAAAATATGAATCCCCCTTTAAGCTTCACTTGTTTGCATATTTATACATCACAAAAAGAAACTAATATGTTAATAAATCTCTTCTTGTCTAACCAAATGCTATTCTGAGCATCCTTCTAGATGGGATTTGACCTCCTATATGGCCAAAATCGTGGAAAAGTCATGAATGCTCAGTTATGGGTGAATTTTCTCCAAAAATATGGGTTTTACATCTTTGGAAAAACCTCCAAATCTCCCAAATAGTGCATTCTATGGAAAATATGTTCATGTGTCACCTCATTGGGCATGTTCTGCACAAAACCCATGTTTAAATTTTTCAACATTTGTCCTAATTATCTCAAAAAAGTGTGTGGGAAGTTATATGCCTATGTTTGCTGCTAAATATTTTCCTTCTAAGTGGCATAGTTGACAGTGTGTTGACTAGGGTTGTGCGTGCACTTTTTCACCAAACTGGGGGGGCAATAACCATATCACAAACAAAAGGAACAAAACCCATGTTCTCTTTTTTGCGCAGCTAGCCTGCAAATATAACAACGATGAAGCAATTATAGGAACTCAATTTTTCTAGTAAAAACTGGTAAAATCGACTTTTCAATGCACAAAAATTGCTAAAATTCACAAATTAAAAGAAAACGACAGAAATACCTTTTTGATGATTTTTTGGGTCAAAATAAGGATAAAATATGGAAAACGTTGCATATGGCGGGATTATTAAGTCCAGATTAGGGTTTATTATGACGGCTAATTGGCACCAAAAATGAAGCTCAACACACGGTTCCATGGCTCTTCATTCACATTCAAACTATGTGCTTTCACTTTTTCACCATAAACCATTTGTAGTTGTTTTTCTTCACAAATGTGGGATATATCAATAGCACATGAATGTTCTTTGTTTCCTCTGTCTATCCATGGATTTGTGTTACTCATTCTAGTTCGATCTTTGACCTGTCATTTGCAGGGTCATTTCACTCTTCTTACTTTCATTCACATAGAGTCGTATTGGTACATACTCGACTTCCTCTGTCTAGCTTGATTTGCAGTATGGACGCTTCCTGGTCTTCTTTTTGGCTATAGTAGTTTGGATTCTTCCTCGATCTACTCTTCTCCCTATCACTGAAAACAGTTAGTATCCCCTGCATGTGATATCAATGCCATTCTTTGACATCAACAACAACACAATTTCCAACATTCTAATCCTATTTATACTAATTCTATCTTCTAAAAAACGTTCTAGAGAACGATCTTTCTAGAAGTGGAAGCTTCTATTAAGTCTTCTTACATTAAACATGTTCACATTATTATATAGGACTTATATACTAATGTCATCCTTTATTACATAGAAAACATATTATTCCACCTATGTGAGAGGTTAGGGAGGTTAGGTCCCTAACACTATCAAAATAAAAATGAATGTTCTAAATAAACTTGAACGAAAGATAAGATACTTGAGCATGTAACAAGTTTACAACAACAACAAAAAATCGTCTATGAAATCAACAAGATAGCTACAGAAAATATGCCAAATACCAATTAAAATACTTATAAACCATTAACCAGTGATTACTTGAAAGAAAGAGCTTTAAACTATGTTAAGTAGATGCAATATGACAAGCCCTAATGGCTGAAAATGCAATTATTGTAACAATAATGATTTCAGACAATGAATCTAAGCTAATATGCAATGCGCTAGACTAGAAATAATAATAAATGAAGACACAATGCAAATTCTAAATCTAACACTAATCGTTGGGCGGGAGAGAAAGCTAAAACTAGGGTCTATAATCACTTGCAACAAGAGAAAGATTAGTGTCATCTTAAATCCTTGGGCATATGGACTCAATGCAACTTTCAAGGAGGCTAAAAGCAAGAGAAGACTTTAAATATTAAGGTCCTAGGGTTGTACCATCACAAACCTATTCTTAACCTTCTAGGAAAACAAACCCTAAGGTAGAACATTCTCAAACCCTAGGTGTCGTCCTATGTATTTTAGTGTGTATAACAAGAGATCAAATGGAAACTAGGTCAAACCCTGGAATTTATACAATCATAAACCCTATAATCTTACCAACAAAGACAAATTTAGGGGATGTACAATTACAACCTTAAATTCAACCTTGTGTGCTTTAGCAAGCTTAAGATGAACAATTAACAATGAAGGGGATGCACAATTACAACCCTTCTAGGGTTTTCCAACATAATTATCTAAGGAAACAAGATAGCATGCAAATTATCCACAATTAGATAGAGAATTCACAAAAAATACCAAGAATAAGCGCAATTACTTGGAAAGAACACTTACTATACCAAGTTGTTATGCATGAGGAAACCCTAATTTCATTAATCATCCACCAAAACAAGCAAATCATCTACAAGATCATCTTCCATAAGGTATGCACAAGTACTCCATGATGAAAAAAAAAGATAAGAGAGATCTTGAAGTTATTCTCCACAAGTGTGAGTTATGATTTGACAATGAGGGAGCAGTAGCCTTCTTTTATGAGGAAACCCTAGCGCTCAAAACCCTCAAAGCCCATAAAAACATAAAATATCCATGGTATAAGTTGGATAAGTCAAGTTCGACTCACAAAGTAACCTCCAACATAAAGATAACATGAAAATACATCAAAACGTCCCCTCAAAAGAGACACATGTGGGTGTGAAAGCCTCCAAAGGCCATGACAGCATGCTCAAGAAGGGTAAAGGTGCCTCGAGAGGCCACATATATCCATCAAAAGTTGCAAGCATTGTCAAGGGGCACATCACTCACACCAAAGGTCATGTCTCATCACTATCAAGTGCCAACACATCATCAAAATGAATGCCCCTATTCTAGGTCATCCCACAAAGAATAAAATCATTATGTCAGCATCAAATTCAATGTCCAAGGGCTAAGGTGTGACATCATATATGAATAGGGCTCCATAACCTCTCTAAAGAGGTGTACTATCATCTCCAAGTGCAATATCATCCCATCAAACCTAGAATGATTAGGGGTGCACTATCTAGCTTGTGGGGCTTCCTACCCTCTCAATGGTACATCATTCCATATGTGCAATGCCTAGGCTCATATGGCCATATTTCAAGGTCCAGGAGGTGTGGGGAGGTGCCCCGGGTCATGTCCAATCATCATATGTCCCAACAATTTGCATCAAGTGTGAAATGTCCTCTGTATTGTACACAGTGTCATGGGTACCATAAAAAAAATTCCCTCCAAAGTACCATGTCAAGGGTACATCATGATCAAACAAAGTCCATAGAATCAGGTAAGATCAAAAAATACAATATACAAGAGCCATCAGAATCATACAAAGTAAGCCATTGCTTAATACAAAATCCATGTAAGTAATTCACATTGGGTATCTTCTTCAAACTTCACACTGGCTCAATAATTTATGCAATTGGAAAAGTTTAGGTATGGGAGGACCATAAAAATACCCTATAAAGTGTCTCAGTATCCACATAGATATATAGTTCCTAGAAAAACCCATAAAAATGTAAGTATAGTGAATGAGGTGACAGGGGGTTTACTTCATGGTTATGGAATCATTGACATGCAAGGTAATTGTTCTTTGTCCATCTCTCCTAGTGCCTTTGTAGAGGGATTGCTTAATGCTTGAGATACCCTTTCCTCAAAGGTGTGTGTATTCCAAACCATTTCTTTCCTTTTGATATTCTTTAATTTCTTTTGCAAGTCCCCTTTTTAGGTTTCAAACATTCATTATTTTTCTTATTGGGATTAAAGCTTTTTAATTGATGAGCACTCAATGCATTAGGACTAGGGTCAATCACCTCAGAGTGAGGGGGGGAATCTCAAGCTAACCTTTGGTTTTTGAATTGGTCATTTATTATCCCATATCATGCTTTCTTTTTTTATTCATTTTTCTAGCAGTTGCATCAACCTCAAAATTCTAGCCCTTCTTCTCATAGGAGAATGAACCATGTGCCTTTTTGGTATACATGTCACAGCCATTACCAAAATATAGTACATTGTGGAAGGCCCCATGATAAAAATCGTTAAGTATTAAAGGGAGTGGTACATTACCCCTATCAAGGCCTCCTAGTAGTACCCACGTTCCCCAAGAGTGACAACACTAGACTGGGATACAAATGATGCCCACTAAGGGGAAACAAGAAAAAAATCATAACTTCCAAGCAATCATGATCCATTATCTAAATTCAACTCATGATCCTCACCTAAATTCCTAAAGCATTAAATGTGACACTTTATATGAAACAATGACTAGTGTACCTCATGTGTGTTGGACCACCGTCATCAAATGAGCCATGTTAATCAAGTGAAACGAGCTGAGTTGGATGAGAGAGGAAGCATCTGAGGGGTTGACGTTATCTATGGATAATATTGATCATCATCATCATCGAGATCACTTTATTCATTGTGGGCCATGAGACATGATCTCCTCTAGTTACTCAACCGTACAAAAACTGTCAAGGTGGAAAATTGTATTTCGAGCTAGTGGAATAGGTGGGTGGCCATTGATATCCACTTGGATCACCCTAGGTGAGAGGGGGGTAACATGACACATGTGAAATGTGTGAATAGATGTATACATACATCATGCACTCATTATTGAGGGGAAAATTGATATGTATATATGAATGTATTGGGGTATTTGGAGGCGGCTCTCTCAGATTCTTTGAGTTATTGTGTAACTCCTTAAATAATAGAAGAAATTCCTCCAAATACCCCAATACATCCATACATCCAAATCACATATTCCCTAAATAATGACTACATTATCTATATATAAATACATATTCACACATTGCACATGCGGCCCCTTTATTATGCCAACCACTATTACATATATATGCCCCCCTTGGGTTCATACCAATGAAGGTGGGGGCTAAGGGTGGACATTTGTAGCACATTTGTAGCACATTTGTTACAAATTCCCACCTTGGTTTTATATGAGAGAGGAGATGAGGGTGGGAATATATTATTTCCTTCATCATTTCCCCTCGCACCAATGTTGTAGAGGGAATGGAACAAAGTATACCATGAGTGCATATTTTCAAAGTGATGTCCTTGATTGGTTGTGTGGTTTTGATACAAAAAAATAATTAGACACTAGTTAGAAAGAGTTCAAAAAGCATTATCAAATAACAAGATGAAGGAAATGAATTCAAAGAATATATAGAAAATAAAAGATGAATTGAAGGAAATACAAGATTAATTGAACGAATAAAGGGAACTTAGAAAAAGATGTTGAAATATTCAAATTTCAAGAGGATAAAGAAGAAACAATTAATCAGTTTTCCAAGTTGCAATCCTCAATCAAACACTTATTAACACGGATAATTTTAAGGATGGAAATTTATATTAAATGTAGAAACGAGGGCTAATCTTACTATTCCTTAATATGCAAAATGTAAAATGGTTGGCGATAGTTTGGTAAAAATATTCAAATTTCTAAGGATTTTATATAGTTTCTGTACAATTTTGGTGATTTTTAAGGTAAAATAATTTTATTTGTGGAATTTGGGTGAATTTGTTTTAGAAAAATTGGAAATTGTCTAACTGTTTTTTGAGAAAAACCATGGAACATTATCTCATTTGCGAAATTTATCCCCTAAAATCATCTATCTTATTAAGGAGGCTAAGAACTTAAAGAATAAAAGGTGAACAAATTGAAAAAGAAAAAGGGCAATTGAAGGGAGCAATGGAAAATAAAGATGGTGAAATAAAAAGGCTATGCAAGCATAATCAAGGCCTTATTAATGATGTATAGATTGTGAAAGGGTGTTTACATGAGTTAAAATGCGTAGATGAAGAGATTACCAAAAGAGTTCAAAATGAAATTTGAGAGAACGTTGAAATTGCTCTAAACATTATTGAAGTTAAATCAAAAATACATATGTTAATTGAAATGAATGAAAGAAATTGACGGTTGGTATAATAGTTCAATGTTATATGGAGAAGAAAGAGAAGATAAAAGGTCAACAAAAAATACTTGAAGAAGTGAATATTTATCTTGAGGATGTAAAGGTCAGATATGATGGTATTATCTCAAAAGCTATAATAATTGAAGATCAATCATAGAGGTTAAAAAATGCCTTTGTACTATAAAAGAGAAGTGATGAAAAGGGTGTAGAAAATGAAGGTAAACAATCAAATGTGGAACATTTTTGGACATTCCTATAACCAAGAAATTCTACAAGAAGTTAAAGAAGAACATCCCTACTATTATGGAATATAAGGACTATTATGTGATGAGATATAATCAATATGGCCCAAATATAACTCAATATAAATGCATCATTATAGCCCTCCGGAAATTTTGAAAGAGGAGGACAACCTCCAAAGGCAATGGCATCAAGCTTGCAGATTGGAGGAAAATTATTGGAGGCAGAAATCTAGAAGTTTATGGTTGCAAGAAGGAGACCGAAACACAGCCTATTTCCACAAACAAGCAGAGGCAAGAAAACATTACAAGGCAGTTACGGAAGTGTAGGTCCGGGACAAAATAATAGCAGATCCAGACGGAATTAAACAAGCAGCATATGACACATTTGAGAAATTATATACAGCCCCAAAGGATGTGGAGTTAGACCAGCAAGCATACCCCCTCACGCTGATTCCAAAACTAATAAATGCAGACATCAACAGTAAGCTAACAAGTGAGATTACACAGCAAGAAATAAAGGAGGCCCTTGACCAGATGAATCCCGACAAAGCTCCGGGCCCAGACGGGGTCACTGCCAGGTTCTATCAGCATTGTTGGGAAACCATCAAAAAGGACTTAACCAAAATGATCCATAAATCACAAAAGGTCAGCAAGTTGGGAGGAAGCACCAACTCCTCTTTTCTAGCCCTCATTCCGAAAGAAAAAGGAGCGATCTCTTTCAACAGATTCAGGCCAATCTCCTTATGCAACACAAGCTATAAAATAATTGCCAAAGCAATAGCTAATCGCCTCAAGACAACGCTTCCTCTTATTGCTCCGGAAAACCAAGGAGGCTTCGTCCAGGGGAGGCACATTGCCGACAACATCATCCTGGTCCAAGAGGCGATCCACTCCAGCGTGATAAGGAAAGAAAAAGGTATGGTCATCAAACTGGATCTTGCTAATGCTTTCGATCGAGTCAGACATGCTTTTTTGTTTGAATTTATGAACAATTTTGGATTTGATTTGCACTTCATAAGTTGGATTAAAGCATGCATTGGATCCCCATGGATATCCCCCCTGGTGAATGGGAAGGTCTCTGGCTTCTTCAAAGCCTCCAGGGGGCTAAGGCAGGGTTTCCCTCTATCGCCCCTGCTCTATGCGCTTCAAGCTTCAGCTCTAAGCTACCAGCTGGAAAACGCCCAAATAAATAAAGACCTCATGGGACTAAGCATAACACAAGGAGTGAAAGATATCAATCACGCCCAGTTTGCAGACGACACGTTGTTGCTAGGAGGGGCAAGCCCCATCATAGCGAAAAAATTTAAGGAAGAGTTGGACGCATATGTAGAAGCTTCTGGCAGCGAAATAAATCTGGCCAAGAGCAACATTTATGGATGGAACATCACTCCAAATGAAATGCTGAGAATCACTCGCGTTCTCGGGATGGAGGGGCACACAAAATGGGATGCTTTTCAGTATTTAGGAGTCCCAATCTTTAAGTCTGCGCCAAGAACTTCTCACTGGAGCCATCTAACTGAAAAACTAAAAAGAAAGTTCTCTACTTGGGGAGCCAACTGGATGAATTTAGCAGGGAAAACAGTCTTGATAAAAGTTGTAGTAGCAAGTCTCCCAATCTATCAATGCTCGTTGCTTCTAGCCCCAGCCACAGTCATTCAAAGTCTTGAAGCATTTCAACGACGATTCCTCTGGGAAGGAGGAAAGCAAGAAAAGAAGAAGCTGCATTTAGTGAAATGGGAAAAAGCCACAAAAACCTACATGGAAGGAGGCCTTAATCTGAAGAACACAAGGACTCAGAATCTGGCCCTAGGAGCAAAGCTTCTATGGAAAATGGTAACTGGAAAGATTACTTGGAGTAAGAAAGCCCTCTGGAGGAAATATTTCCGAGGATCTCGGGATAGAAGCTTAGAGCTCCCTTGCAAGGAAGGGAAAATCTCTCCCATCTTTGCACTCTGCAAAAAGGTGATCCCTCTCTTCACCCCCCACCTAACATGGATTCCAAAAAGTGGCAAGAAAATAAGAATCTGGACAGACTCGATAATGGGCGATCCTCCACTAGAACAGCACCAAGAACTCCAAGACCTTAAAATATGGATGGACAGCCAAAATCTCTCAACTCTATCAGACATTTCAGATTGGGAAGCAGAAAGGCCTCATCTTTGGCAAAGATGGGCAACCCCAAACAGACCCGCCAATTTAGAAAGGCAATGGACTGCTCTCAAGAAACTTCTGCAAGGGAAAGCTCCGCTAAAAAAGGCAGGAAAAGGCGAGCGAGGTTGGGGCAAGAAAGCTCAGGCTTATACCACAGTTGAAGGATACCAACTCCTCAATTCAGTCCCCACTGCTTTGCCGAATACAGCCCTGTGGAAGGTAGTCTGGAATTACCGCTCCCTTCCAAAAGTTGACCTCTTCATCTGCACCTTGGCACATAATAGCATCCCAACGGGGGAAAATCTCAAAAGAAGGGGCTGGGAAGGGCCCTTTAGATGCCCACTTTGTCGTCAAGAGGAAGAAACAACCGATCATCTCCTTCTTAATTGCAATTACTCCAAAGAAGTCTGGAAGAAAATGACAGGACCCCAGCTAATCACCAGATTCCCCACTGATGTAACAAGCCTTCTCCTCCAATGGGATTCCATGTGTCCCTTTGCCGGCAAAAAAAAAAACCAAACACACTGGATATGGGGATTGCTACCAAAGCTCACCCTCTGGAGTCTCTGGCTAGAGCGAAACCATAGAATTTTCAGGGACAGCCTCTTAAGGGAAGACAGATTGGTCACCAAAATTCAAGCAACTATGGGGGAGCTGGCTACACATCTCAGCCCCACAGTCGAGCTTCACATTCTAGATGATGATCAGAGGAACTGGATATCCCAATTCAATGTCCCAGGTCTAGGATGCCCACATCGAACGCATCCCAACAAAGAACCCTGGGAGATCAGGGAAAGGGGAAACGACTTTGTCAATTGGAAATGTAAAATCAAAACTCCTATTCTTCAATTCGATGGGGCCTCGAAAGGGAACCCAGGGCCCTCGGGAGGAGGAGGCACAATTGAAGAACCCAATCAAGACAAAGTTACGCAGTATGCACTTGGGCTCGGCATAGAAACTAACAACAGGGCTGAGGCATTGGCTCTCTGGCAAGGAATGCAATTGGCATTAAAACTCAAAATCCCGGACTTAACAGTGATAGGTGACTCAAGAATTATAATACAGGCCATGGTTAAGAGATCCAATTCTGAAAGTATAAAATTCAACAGCCTCCTTGACAAAATTCGACTTATATCAAGTAAATTGAATTCCTGTCATTTCTATCATGTGTTAAGGGACCAAAACTGCAGTGCTGACCAAGCAGCCAATCAAGGCGTGCTACTGGAGGAAGGTACTCTGTCAGTTAATGGCACATTGGAACGAGTGGAGATCCCATGATCCCACGCAGACCCTACGCTCTCATCCAAATGCTGAACCGCGCAGGTACAAGGGATCTAAGAAAATCGGGCATGAAGACAGGAATATTTGGGTTGATTGGCAAATAGGCTCAGCCAAGTACCAAGAGAAAACGCGCCCAATATTGGAGGCAGACACAGGATCCGCGCGACTCACCCAGTTCCCAAAGATAATGATGAGCCAGGGCAAAAAATAAATAAAGGGAGCTCGGGCCTCTCACAACCCAACTCAAGGATCGATCTGCAAGACGTGCAGGAACAAAGAGAGGGAAAGGAACCAGAGCGAGCATCTCCAGGCACGCGAAGGGAAAGCAAGCAGGAAGATGGCGTCCTCCTCCAAAGGGACAATGACTACAGAAGAATGATTGAAGGAGATGGATAAAACCCTTGCCAATTAGCAGCAGATGCTACAGCACCAGTTAGACTTCTTGGAAAATCTGGATGTGGAGGTTGGACGCAGGCTGGAACAGCTTGAATCAGACATCTCTATGACGAAAATTGGGTTTGCCGAAGACTTGGACAAGCTTCACAAAGAACTGAAGAATCCTCAGCAAGAATTTGACGAAAGAATGGAACAATTGGAGGCTAAAATGGCCCAACTGAACAGCAATTGGAACCAGGATGAAGAGAAGTAATTTATGTGTTAAGTGTCATTGTAAAAAGCTCTCAGAGAAGTCTGCCATTGTATTAGCCATGGATTTAAATAAGCAGTATAGTAAGCAAATAGGGAGCTTCGTCAGTTAGTAGGACTTGTGTCAAAGCTGTTTGTAATCAAGTTAAAAGACCCAAAGAAACACTGGGCATTTTGTAAACTGAACCAGTGGCTCTGCCACACTTTTTAATATAATATCATATCCGTTTATGTCAAAAAAAAAAAACAAATAGAAGTATCAATCACCAAATCAAAAAAAAAAAATCAATAAGAAAAACCCCAGTTCAAACATATAGAACATATATTTCATAATGAAATAGTCAAATAATAAGAATACATATGAATGGATGGATATATGTGAAAGAAAACAATGCATGTTATGAATACACATTTAAGGTGCTCTTATCAACTAACCTATGTATGGGTCAACCCACAATTATTTATGATTACATTACTAGCCTACATACTAACCTAATTAGGCAATGTTTATGTTCATTACAAGTTCTCCCCTTCAAGGTGCTTTTATTTCTTTCCTTTTGATATTCTTTTATATCTTTGCAAGTACCCTTTCCAAGTTCATGCATTTATTATTTTTCGTACTGGGATTAATTCCTTTTAATTTGATATGCATTCAGTGCATTTGGACTAGGGGTGATCACCTCATAGCGAGGGTGTAGAGCTCAATATGACCTTTGGATTTTGATTTGGTCCTTTGTTATCCCATTATTTCTTCTTTCTTTTATAACATGCATTTTTTCATTGTTTTTTCCAACTACATCAACCTCGACATTCTAGCCCTTATTCTCATAGGAGGATGAAGGAACGGACCTTTTTGGTGTACATGTAATAATAATTTATATAAGGTAGGACAATGGAACGAAAATAGATGGAATGTGTTAAGTATGGAAGGGAGTGGTATGTTACCCATATCAAGGCTTCCCATTAGTACCCTTGTTCCCCAAGAGTGACAACAGTGGACTAGGACACAAATGATGGCCACCAAGTTGAAACAAGGTAACAAGCATAAATTTCAAGCATCATGATCCATTATCTTCATCAACCCATGATCCTCACCTAAATTCCCAATGTATTAAATGTGACAATTTATATGAAACAATGACTAGTGTACCTCATGTGTGTTGGACCACCATCATTGGATGAACCATGATGATCAACTGAAATGGATTGAGCTGCAATAAGGAGGGAGGCATATGAGGGGCTATTGTCTATGGATAATGTTGATGATCATCTCTGGGATCAATGTCTTCAATGTGGACCATGAGAAATGATATCCTATAGTTACCCCTAGTTGAGAGGGGGTAACAGTCATCATATGCATGTG
This sequence comes from Picea engelmannii, assembly GCA_009831015.1. NCBI lineage: Eukaryota > Viridiplantae > Streptophyta > Pinopsida > Pinales > Pinaceae > Picea > Picea engelmannii. The sequence continues at coordinate 59,034 of ML838044.1, read as the reverse complement.
AATTTCATTGGAAGTTGCATTGGGAATGAGTAATTGAAATTGCATCTATTTTGATTGGGATTTCCTAATTTCTCTCTTTTGTTGCATTCCTTTCATCAATTAATGATTCAAATCTGAACTACCCCACATGTTGTACTCAAATGCAAATTTGATCATGTATGCTTTAATGAAGAGTAAAATAACCTTGTTTTACAAATTGGGATAGTTGCAAACATATGAAAAAAGCCAAGGGAATTAGTGTTCAATTGTGATATGCATGTTAATTATAGAAGAATAAATTATTTTGATCTAATCACGTAAATAACCCTATCGAACCATTACACATATTAATAAATGTGTGTTACTTTAGCCCCTTGAAATTTGATCATGGGTTATATGAAAAAGGATACAAACCTATGATTAATGAATTGAAGGTGAAGCTTCTTGTAACCCCTTGATATGTTCACATATGAAAATTACTTCACAAATGGAACTCAACAAGACTAGTGGAGAACCAAACCTATTTGCATTAATGTCCGGGAGAACAAAATTTAGTATCTAAAGAACAAATCAAAGTGATAAATTGTAAGTAGGTGTGATCCCTTTTTGTTTTTTAGCAAGATTGTGCATTGCTTTGAATATTTCTATTTGATGAATGTGACACAAGAGGTGAATATGTTTAATTTATGTTTAATTCCCTTGAAGTTAATTCCCTTTAAATCTCATATTTATGAGCATAATAAATCAAGAATGATCATGTTAGAACCTTGATGCATGAAAATTTATTGTTTTGGTTCTTTGAAATACAATTATGTTTATTTGCAATATAGGATGTGAATAAGTTGCATCCAATCCAAGACAAATATATTTTGTGTAATTTTTATTTGCATGTGTTATGAAAGTGTGAATAACACTGACTCAATTTACTTACAATGTGAAATGTACCTCCATCTTTTGAATATATATTTGCATGTTTGTGTGTGTCCTTTTGTTAAGAACCAAATACCAATATAGCATAGAAAAACCTCAGAAAAAGTACTCAACGCCTTGAAAAAGAGATAATTTCAGATAATAAGGCTCTTCAAGGGGGCAACCTCCTTTTACCCCA
>ML838044.1:14502-26461 GCA_009831015.1 Picea engelmannii | reverse complement strand
TTTTTTGTTCCATTTGAAGGGTGGCTCAAACATGGTACTACCCGATGAGAATTGTTTCATGCAGGTTAGTTACGATTATTTTTTCCTAGCAATGTTGAATACCAGTATCTTGGATAATTCCATAGGAACTTCTTTTCTCTTGGGTAACTATCGATAACATAACTTTTATATATTGTATGACAGAAAGAAGAATCTACGGGGCTTCACTCGATAGAGCTACTAGACTTGCCTCCTTATAATATATAATTATCCAATTCTTAAGATGAACAATCTTCTTTAGACATTCAATTGTATACAAAAAAGGTGGACGAAACAATCTACTACCAGCTACAACCAATAGCTCGGTCGAGTTATTTTTCCATCAACTATTTCTGGATCTACACACCGCTACATACAACTTGGATTTTCACCATAAATAGCAGATCATCTTCCTTTGTGAGGCGCAATGAATATCTGCAACTGCAATATGATGGCATGCAATCTCACTCTTAAATTCTCATATTGTATGAGAGAAAGAAGAATCTTTTGGGCTTCACTCAGCAGAGCTGCTAGACTTGCCTCCTTTTAATATAGAATTATCCATTGCTTAAGATGAACAATCTTCTTTAGACATTCAATTGTATACAAAAAGGGTTGACAAAACAATCTACTACCAGCTACAACCAATAGCTCGGTCGAGTTGTTTTTCCATCAACTATTTCTGGATCTACACACTACTACATACAACTTGGATTTTCACCATAAATAGCATATCATCTTCCTTTGTGAGGCGCAATGACTATCTTCAACTGCAATCTCACCCTTAAATTCTCATTTTCCTTCGGTTGTTTGTTCTCATTGAGTTTTCTATTAATGTTTGATGTTTGTGATTGGTACTGAAAATGTTCACTATTATGTTATATCTATTTTTTCCCTACGTTCTTTTACCGTCTACATTGTTTTGTATTTAGTTGTCATGGTTTGGGTTTATTGTCCTCTATTCAACATGCTTAAATGAGGATTTGGTATACCCTGACTTTTCATTTTGTATGTAAGAAACCGTATTCCTTATATTCACAACAAAAATATACAATTAGCACATACCTTCACTCAACCCTCAAGGGGGACGAAATATAAAGGTTGAATTAAGTGGATACAATCCATCCTCAGCAAAATGGTAGCAACGTATAATTGGTCTTTGATATTATTAGTTTCATAAGTTTTACTTTTTAATATAGGAGCAAGGTGGGGTGTACTTGAATAATTTGTCCTAATGGAAAAACTTAACCTACTTTTTCTTTCCTACATAAATGTTACCTTGATTTCTTTCTTATTTGACATTTTAGTATAAATGGATTAGCTTAACTTTTACTATATCAATATGTTGCATATTGAATGTCAATTGTTTCTCTCAAATTTACTTGTTTTCGCTTCATGTTACTTGAGTTTTCTCTTACTAAAATGAGAGTCTAAAACTATTTGCTTTAAAGCATATTGTGACAATGAGGTTTGGTTAGGCTATAAAAACTATATACTTTAATGTAGGTTTGGTTTGGAAATGAGAAAATTATCATGTATTGGTTGTGATGCAATGAGATCTAGATTTAGAATATATCATCATTTCAATTGTGATGTAGATAATTTGATAGGGATTTAAATTAGGATCCGGTGCAAGAGTTGTATGAAATAGGGAGGGAAGCAATGAAAAATGGTGGCATACTCTTCTTGTAAACAAAAGAGCCATCACCCAAAATATCATCATCATATACAAATGAGGGGGCTTTGTGGAACAAGCATAAAACTCCAAAATCCATTGTTTCACGTGTCTTAGGCTATGGCTAGCTCTAGAATTATGACCAAACTTCTATACAAAAAAGATAAATACTTGGAATTCAAAGAGAATCAACAAAAGTAAAAGGGATTTTCCCACCAAACTGGAAAAACTTCAACCTCTTATCAAGCTAAGGAGTGGGTAGTAGTCGTTAATTTCAATGAAACCCCACATACTAGGAATTTTGATCAAACAACAACTTTTGCTTGCTTCTAACAAAAATATCATTATTTATCCTTAATATATCATACATGGATCTAGAAAAACCATTACTAACCCTAAACCCATTTTTAAGTTTTGCATCTGAATCAAAGTTGAACCCAGACTCCTTGTTTTTCCTATCCATATTTTCCCACTCCACAGTAGGTTAAATTTAGCATGATGTGACCTTAACCTATTGACATAAACAATTCCTAAAATCAAATCCTTTGATTCATTACTTCTTACTTTTCTCAAACCATTTCCTATGGTGATATCCACATTTGTCTCGATGTCTTGTTCGTCAAACCAAGTTTTTTTTTTCAAGTACCTTTTTCACTTTACAACTTCAAATTTTCTTCTTCGTATGATTATTCTATTTCGGAATGTGTTTTTTCTTGTGTGAACCACATAAGTGCCTCCTTTAGTTGCATATGAGCAATTGTCAATCATAGATGGTAACAAATAGAAGGATTTCCATTGATGCTTAACCATATGAAATATCATTTTAATACATTATTCATAGACCATATTCACTGGATACTCTATTATTTATTCATGAACCATCCAATACACATTTTTTGTCTTCAAATGATGCATCATCTTGATTTAATTCGGCATTCTCTTTCCCCCGCTTCGGGGGTATGCTAGTTATTTAAATAATCCTCCTTGACTTTGTCACTTCACTTTATTATTTAAATAATCCTCTTTGATTTTGTGACTTCACTTTATTGTTTAAATAATCCTCTTTGACTTTGTGACTTCACTTTATTATTTAAATAATTAGCTTTGACTTTGTCACTTCACTTTATTATTTAAATAATCATATTTGGCTTTGTCACTTCACTTTATTATTTAAATAATTTCTTCTTTGCAAGCACTTTGACTTCTTTGACCTTTTGGGGCTTCAAGCCAACATATGAGGGTCCTCCAACTTCGTAAGGCCATAACACTCAAACCGTGAGGAGTTATGTGACATTCCACATACCACCAGAAATGGAATGACATGTACTATCCATCTAGAATAGTCTTACCTACAAATATATCAAAACTCATATCATTATACATCAAAAAAACTTGGGTCCATTACCCAAACCTTTGTGCTACCGGAATTCGCTACCGGACTTTCTTCAAGGGTCGACATCAATGACAACCAACCCAATCAATAAACAATCTCCCCCTTTGGCATTGATGGCAACACTCTGATCCAATATTGAAATCATATCACTCATTCTCCCCTTCGAACCATGCATGCATCTCTTTGACCAATGCTCCCCCTGGAACCACGCCTCTGTCCTTTGCATCTGATAAATCTCTCCCCCTTTTTCATTAATGGAAAAGGTATCTTTCCATTCGGGTCTGCTCCCCCTAACTGACTCGCATAATCTCCCAACCTGAATTTTCCTCTTTATGGTGCTTCCCCGTGTACATCTAAGACATATAAGATAAGCATTCAAAAGAATTCATTTTGGATTAGAAATAACTCTAAGTCTTTGGCAAAGATACTCAAAAGCTTCTTGTGGAAGCGGTTTTGTAAAGATGTTTGTCGCTTGTTATTTTGTGCCCACATATTCAACTTTGATGTTCTTTTCTGCAACCTATTCCCGTAGAAAGTGATACTTGATTAGAATGTGCTTTGTCTTGGAGTGCATCATCGGGTTCTTTGAGATACTGATGGTGCTTGTATTATCACAATAGATTGGAATGGACTCATCATATTCAACATGTATATATGTCAGAGTTTTTTTCATCCATAGAACATGTGTACAACATGTTGTTGCTGCAATATACTCTGCCTCGGTTGTAGATAAATATATGGATGATTGTTTCTTGCTTCGCCATGATATTAAACACTCACCCAAGTAGAACGTTGCTCCACTGATGCTTCGTCGATCATTAATGCAACCTACCTAATTTGCATCTGTGTAAGAAATAAGTGATAGATCCTTTCCTTTTGGATACCATAATCCAAAATCGTATGTTCCTTTGAGATATATGAAAATCCTCTTCACTGCTAATACATGTGATTCCTTTGGTGCTTCTTGAAATCGTGCAACATGTCCAACTGCCCGCATTACATATGGTCTGGATGTTGTAACATATAGTAGGTTTCCAATCATTTACCTATATTTCCTCTAATCTATAGACTTTGAGTCATCATCTTTGTTCAACTTGCAATTGATTTACATGAGAGTGATAACTGGTTTGCAATCTTCTATTCTGAACCTCTTTAGCATTTCTCTGATATACTTGGTTTGAGAAATAAAAATTCCTTGGTTGCTTTGACGTATATGAAGACCTAGAGAGAAAGATAGTTCTCCAAGTAATGACATTTCAAATTCATTCTGCATGTCCTTTTCAAATTTCTGGCTTAACCTGTCATTGGCACTTTCAAAAATAATATCATCAACATAAACTTCAATTATAAAATACTATCTTGAGTTACCTTAATGTAAAGGTTGTTGTATGCACTTCATTTTCTGAACCCTGTCTGTTGTAGATATTTATCCAGTCTAGAGTACCATGCTCTAGGAGCATGTTTTATACCATACAAGGCCTTCTTTAATTTACACACATAATCTGTGTTCTCTGACAACTGAAATCCTTCTGGTTTTTCAATGTAGACTTCTGCTTCAAGTTCCCCATTCAGAAAAGATGATTTTACATCCATCTAATACACTTTAATATTTTTGGAGCGTGCATAAGCTAAAAGCAATCGGATTGTTTCCATTCTGGCAATTGGGGCAAATGTCTCTTCAAATTCGATTCCTTCAACCTGTTCATATCCTTTACATACCAATCTAGCTTTGTTCTTTGTAACCTGTCCATATTCATTCAATTTATTCTTGTATACCCACTTTGTGTCGATCACATTCTTATCCTTTGGTCTTGGGACCAATTCCCAAGTGTCATTTTTCTCTATTTTATCCAATTCTCCATCCATGGCCTTATTCCAAAATTCATCCTTGCTTGCCTCTTCAAAACAGGTTGGTTCAATCGTAGATGAGAGTGTTAGGTGTGTTTGTTCTGGTGAACAGATTCTTCTTCATGTCTCAACTCATGCATCTTTGTTTCTGATAATCTGATCTGAAGGATGACTTTTATGTACTCGTCTGCTAGGTGTCTTTGGAGGTACTTGTTGAACTTGCTCTTTTGCTTATGTCAAATAATCTTCATCTTCTCCTTCTACTTATTTTTCATCATTTTTTTCTTCTTCTTAAAGTTGTTCCATTGATTATTTTTCTTCTCCCTTTAATTCTTGTCTACTTGTTTCATCAATTGTTACGTTGATTCTTTCCACAACTTTGTTCAATCTCAGGTTTTAACACTTGTATATTTTCCTTGTACTTGAGTAACCAACAAGTACTCCTTTGTCCAAACGAGAGTCAAACTCTCCCATTCTGCCATCTTCTCTTTTGATGTAGCATTTGTTTCCAAAGTCTTTGAAATGCTTCACATTTGTTGGTCTTCCTTTCCATAGCTCGTAGAGAGTTTTGTTAGTGTTGTTTATGAGCATTACTTTGTTTTGAATGTGAATTTTTGTACGTGTTGCCTGTGTCCAAAATATATCTGTCAATTTGGAATCCATTAGCATTGTTCGAGTCGTTTCCTATATTGTCATGTTCTTTCTTTCAACAACTCCATTCTGGTGAGGTGTCCTAGCAACAGAGAATTGCCTTTTTATTCCATGTCTAATGCAGTAGTCCATAAATTCCTTTGAATTGAACTCTCCTCCATTATCAGATCTCAAGCATTTGATTTTTGAATCCATTTCATTTTCAACCATTTCCTTGTAGACCTTGAAGTTTTCAAAAGCTTCTGACTTATTCCTGAGAAAGAAAATTACAGTCATTCTTGTATAATCATCAACTAATAACATAAAGTATTTCTCACCTTTTAAACCCTTTTTTGTAGTTCGTCCAACTAGATCAGTATGCACAATTTCTTGTGGTCTTTTCATTGAATATTCTTTTGATTTAAACTTGGTCTTTGTTTGTTTTCCTTGTTGACAATGCTTGCATAAATTGTTGGTTGGTTTCGTGGTCTGGGGCATTTCTCTAACTGCTTCCCTTTTTCTGACTTTGACAAGGTTATCAAAATGTATGTAACCCATTCTTTTGTGCCATAGCCAACTTTCATTTTCCTTTCCTAGGCAACACTTTTCATTTCCAATTTCACTTAATACATATATGTTGCTTGAAGTTCTCGCAACTATTGCAATAAATTTTCCTGAACCTTCTTTTCTTATCTCACACTTTTTGAATCAAAAGTAACTTTATGACCTTGGTCACACATTTGACTCACACTAATTAGAAGATTATGTTTCATATCTTCTACTAGTAGAACATTTTATGTCTTGGTATTCTTGTTCCCAATTTTGACTGTGCCTTTTCCAATGATTTTAGTTTAATCATCATTTCCAAAGGAGATTGATCCATCTCTTTCCTTTCTTAATGTAAGAAATTTGTCTCTATCACCTGTCATGTGTTTTGATCAGCCACTGTCAACATACCAACCATGTTTCTTCTACTTAGATTGTAGAGCGAGTGTGCATTCTTCATTACTATATTGATTCTGCTTTATTATCCATGTCCTTTTCTGATGTTCATGTATGTGATTGTTGTTGTTATGTTGTGGTTCTCTAGGAGGGACTGTCATTCTGCAATCGTTGGCCATGTGTCCAAAGTTGTTTCATTTGTATCATTCCACTTCAGTGCTCAAAGATTCAAACTTGTTGTAGATTCTTCTATGTGTTTCACTAGGCCTTCTTGGATAACCCTTTTGTGTATGACTTTCAAAGTTGTTTATGTTCTTGTTGTTAGCTCTGCAATTCACAACTTTATTTCCAAAATTATTACATGCATAACATAAATCGAAAAAGATAGTTTGATACTTGGGAGTTGAATATCTTCTGAAAGGATGTACTCTTATGAATCCTTCTTCTTCTTGAGCCCTATCTGTTTCTATCGGTCGTTGATTCTGAAATCTAAATCTTCTCGGTGGAGGAGTGTCTCTGTAATTTTCTTTGTAGACCTCCCTATCCCCTTCTCAAGCGAGAGGATAAATCGAGTCAGGGCACTGCTCAGAGAGTACAAGTGGAATAGATCGATAAAGGTCGGTTGTGGGCCTTCTTTGATGGCGCGGCCTCGGGATATCGTCTATTTTGTGGGGGCGGTGGTTGTTTATATATAAATGACCAACATTTTTTCCTTCTCGGGGCAGGGTTGGGGGTTGGCACCAATAATTTCTCTAAGTTTTTGGCATTAAAATTGTTACTCCTATTTGCAGTGGAAAAAGGGTGTAACACACTGCAGGTCTTTGGGGACTCATTACTAATCATCAATTGGGTGAATCAAGAATGGATTTTTCATATTACTAGACTAATGCTTTATCTTGCAGAAGTACGGAGGATTATCTCCACATTTGTCACAATTTCTTTCTCTCATATCTACAGGGAAAAGAACACACTTGCTGACAGGCTTTCCAAAGAAGCCACGCAACTAGAATATGGCAGTTGGCATATCATTGAACATACAACAGAAGGCAGTTTTGATTACCACATACCTTTTCAAGATGGGCAATTATAGGACATGCATAATTTTTTGTTGGAACCCCATGATTGTTCATAATTGTAAAATGGTGTAAAACTCATGCTATTTTGTTTTTGAAAACAACTGAAAGGTATATGGACACACAACAAGACTGATACTATAGCTGTTATTTTTGTGTTTGATGGAACTTTCAGAAATCGAAGTGAACTCACCAAAACAATATATATTTGACTATTTCTTCATAGCAAATATATATTTGCGAATGTAATTTTGTACCTTTTTCATGAAATTACGGATTTTTTTCTATGGAAAAAAAAAAAAAAACAATGTTATAATATAACATTGTTATCTTATAATATAACAATGTTATATTATAAGATAACAATGTTATAATATAACAATGTTATATTATAAGATAACAATGTTATATTATAACATTGTAACATTATTAACATATTATATAGTTATTTATTTATTTTCATAAAAATATTTAAATAAATTTGTAGCTTAGGGAATATTAGTGTTTTTGTTAATTTTATTTTTTTTAGATGTTTTTATTAAAATATTTTATTGAATTTTGATTATTTTTCAGTTTTTTTTTCTCATTTTATTTTTCTTTTTTTAGGTTTGAAGGGATTTTTTGCTATTCTTTTTAACAAAAAAACGTATTTTTGTTTTTTTAATTATTGTACCATTTTGTTAGCTCATAAAATTTCTTAGCTCATATGTCTTGAATATGGTCAATATAAAAATACTTTTAAGAAATTATTTATGTTTCATTCAATGTAACTTGTATTTACTTTTTTATTATTAAAAGTAAAAAATTATTAAAAAGTGACGTTGAATTTTTAAAGTATGTTGTGATATTTTCATGGCATTGTGTATTACCTTGTGCTTTGCGTGATAATAACATTTAAGGGGTTTTTTTATGATTTTGTTTACAGTAATGATGAGTTATTTTACCACATTATAAAAATGTGTCATTTTCATACCCCAATTTTAGAATGGGTGCTACCGGTAGCACTTTTCAATTTAATGGTTGATTTTGAGGTTTTGGTTTTAATGGTACCAAGTGATAAAAATATGATTTCAAATGATCTCAAAAATTAACGTTTTGAAAAGAAAAAAAAAATCAAAAACATCTTTTTTTTTAGGTGTTGATTTTAAGGTTTTTCTGAGCTACTATCTAAGTTTTGAAGCCCGTGTTTGAAAAATGTTGTAATTTTGACCCCGTTTTAAAACATGGTGCTACTGGTAGCACCAATTTTTTATTTGGGGGTTGATTTTGATGTTTTTTATGCAAAAATATGGGTTTTTTCGATCGGAGTTCTTGTTTTGAGGTCACAATTCTCATGAAGTTGGTAACTATGTTCTATTCCAAGCTGGATTTTTTAACTGGATTGGACAAGGAGTGGTCCACCCTAGGCCATAAAGGCCTCCTTTCCAAGCCCCACATGTACCTGGTATCCTAGTTCCCCCTCATGTCTCGTTACAACCTGAAGTCCCTAAAAATGATGAATGGCAAGAGATTGTCCACACGGCAGTCTCCCAACATCGTGGCTGGCCCAATTTGTCTATGTTTGTTTCTCCTCCACCGGTTAACCAAATTGTCCAAGTTGCCTCTGCACACTCACCAGTACAGTCTTCCCACGCAAACAAGAGGTTAAAGTCGAAGCCCACCATGCACCTGATAAAGGAAAAGTTGTTGTTGCCCCCTCCTCTCCCTCAATTGACTCTGCCAAATCCATTTCATCCTGCATGCATTTGAGATATGATTGCTCTCATGTTATCAGTGAGATCAGGCCTAAAGGCTCTACACAGCCTAAGGAAAAATCAAAGAAATCAAAGGGAGACAGTAGCAACAAGGGGAAAATTTCCTTCCAGAGTGGCAAATATGGTTTTTGAGTGTTTTTATTTATCGATTGATGAGAACAATTGATTGTTGAAGTCTTTGGACAACACACTATTTTTGGATATGTTGGATATTATGTTTTTTGATATGGTTTCAAATATCATTGATGTTAATTTTCAAATTATGAGAGTGATGATGGGAGCCACAAGGAGGGATGTGTTTGATTGATTAACTAGTTGTGTTTATGTCTGTTAAGAAACTAAAGGGAGTCACAAGGGGTCCCACTTACTAGTTATTATTTATTAAGACCCTTATTATTATTTTATTAATTTCTCGCCTAAACTAAAAGTTAGTTGAGTTTTAGTTAACTCAACTAAAAGATGTAGTTTAACTACTTCAACTAATTATGATTGCTTAAAGGCAAAAAGGGAAGGAGGGACAAGAGGAGAATAGAAGGAGAAAGCATGCTAAGGTCTGCTCTTGAGTTTTATTGAGATAGTTCAGTTTTCATTCATTTTTTAATTCATTGAAAGCATAATTCTCTTTTATGACAACAGGGTCCTATTGTAGACAGCAAGATTCAAGGCTGAATTACATCATTCAGACACTTGTTTTTCAGAGGTGTTGATATATCTTTGATAGTCTGTGTAGACTTGTCTGTTTATGAATTAAATTTCATGACTGATAAAGGATATTGTGCAGAGTCGAGTCGGCAACAATCCGTGGCAACTTGATCCATCTTTTAAAGTTCAATTTTTTACTTTCTGTCAGAAGACCTTTTGTGTGGTTTTCATTGCAGACATTTGAGTTTGACTTTGGTCCAAACTTCCTCAGGGAATTTTGTAAAGATAACGATTCTTTTGATAAATTGGAATGGAATAAGCGATTGATTTATGTCTCATCTGTGTTGTTGGCCCTTGACCAAGTTTTGGGAATTTCTTGGTCATATTGACCTATTTTGAGACTTCGACAACCTATCAAAGGAGGAGCGCAAGACGAAGAGAAGATCACGGGATCTCGGCCCCCTTTTGGGCCCCTTTTTGGGTTTTTGGGAATATGTAACGAGAATGGGATGTCGGCCCATGGGTTTACCCATGTTTAGGCCTATTTTGTATTTATAAATAGAAGGATAGGCAATGTAAGAAGGGGGAGAATAGTGCATCTATGTGATGTGAATGTATGCTAAGTGCGAGTAGAGTCTGTAAGTTCTTTGTGCATGACTGTAAGAGACTTGCAGAGCTAAGTGCAGATCCTTGTAGCAGATTGTGGAGAGCTTAGTGTTGTAGCGCAAGGAAGAAGGATCTGGCGAGCTGCGCAGATCTTCTGTCCTGTGCGGAGTAAGGGTTTTGATGGCTTTGTGCTTGTAACTGATTGGCCGAAGACAAATAAAGAAGAAGAGTTGGTGGACGTAACCCCAGGGTGGGGGTGAACCACATTAATGTGAATGTTGTGAAGCTCTGTTGTATCAGCGAAGTGAAATAATGATTACATATTAAGGAACTGACGGTGCTAAGAGTTGTATTAAGTATTATAATCATAGATCTGTGTCCCAGCTAAAGTTTAAGACACATGAGTCTTGCAACCACCCCTACCTCTACCTCGGGTGAGACTTCATCTACTTCGCAGTTGTTGTCGAAAGGGTCGGTAGTTAGGGATTTGTTGGTGCGTTGTTGTAGCGTTGAACCCTAGGTCTGCCCCTGTGCCAACATGTGTTAATTATTGACTTGGTATTTTCACTTCTGTCTCTACATTTATTTTTGCATTTGTTATATTCAGAAAATTACATAAACATTGAATTTTTCAGCAATCTTTCATTTATAAAAAAAATCAGCCTAAACCCTTGTAACCAATACTTGTAGATTAGGAAACATTTTTTTATGGCTATAAACATAGGGTGATATTCCCGTCTATCTAACTTTAGCCAAGTAAGATCTGAAAATGCTTGAGTAATATTATTTCATATCTTTTCCTCAACAAGTTAGAATCATTAGAAAAAAGGACTGAAGAAAGAGACGTAAAACTCCAAATAGAGCTAGAGGCAATGATTGATAAAAAAAAATAAAGATACCATTCAAACTCAAATAGAGGATAGATTATTAGGGTTCAAGAGTGAATTGCAGACAATGAAGGATAAGATTCAAGAAATGGAAAAACATTAACAATCTACCCAAGAAGGAGGTGTTGAAGAAAATCACAACTTGAGAGATAGTATTAAACAGCTGGAAGAAAAACTAACCAACAATTTGACCCTCAGTAATATGGAAAACAAATTGGATATCAAACCCATCAAAGAGGAAATGAATAAGCTAATTGAACTAGATCATGAGCGTAATAAAAGAGGCTTGAACCTCATAATTTTTGGTATAAAAGAACAAAAAGAGGAGGATACGCTAGCAATAGTAAAAGAATAATTAAATAATAAATCACAAATTGATACAACTTACCTCATAGAAGCAAAGAGGCTAGGAAAAATAATTGATCACAAAGATAGGTTGATTTGTGTCAAAGTAAGTTGTAATGACCATAAATATAGCATACTTAGTAAAT
>ML838043.1:46152-74059 GCA_009831015.1 Picea engelmannii | reverse complement strand
CTCATCTTTGGTTTGTCGACTGAAGAAGTCACTTTATGGCCTCAAGCAGGCTCCGAGGGCATGGTATGACAAGATGGACTCCTACCTGTTGTCACAAAACTTTGTATGTTGTAAATCAGACCTGAATGTATACATGCTCAGGATGATTGATTCACTTCTACTTTTAGTTTTGTATGTTGATGATTTACTGATCATCGATTGTTTGAATTCAACGATTGCTACAATCAAGAGGATTCTTAATGATAGGTTTTTGATGACAAACATGGTTCCACTACACTTCTTCCTTGGAATTGAGATCAGTGAGGATGCATCAGGCATAAAAATGTCTCAAGCCAAGTATGTCTGAGATCTCCTTGAGAGATTTCACATGACAAACTGCAAGTCTACTCCGACTCCTTTCCTATCAGGATTCAAACTTAAGGATGGCAGGGAGACTCCACTGGTTGACAGCACATTGTACAGACAGCTAGTGGGGATCTTGTTGTATCTCACACACTCCAGACCAAACCTCTCATATGCAGTTGGTGTAGTTTCTAGGTTCATGCAGGAGCCGTATGAGATACATTGAAAAGCTACAAAGTGTATCCTTTGATACGTACAGAGCACCATCACCTTTGGGATTCATTATGCAACAGAATCTACATTAGATCTCATTGGGTTTACTAATTCCGACTGGGTTGGCGATAGCAATGATCGTAAGTCCACATCTAGTTACTCACTCAGTCTTGGTTTTGGGCCTATATGTTGGTTGAGCAAGAAGCAAGTTGCCATTTCTCTATCTTCAGCCGAGGCAGAGTATAGAGGGGTAGTTAACATAACCATTCAGGCTATGTGGCTACAACATTTTCTCACTGAGTTGGGCATTCGGTTTCATTGGTCAATCGTCATCTGGTGTGACAACTAGAGCACTCTATAGAGATCTAGTTCAGAGGCAACAGATGAAGCACAGTGATATCCGCATGCACTACATCCAGGACTTAGTACATGAGGGAATAATTTACTTACAGTTATGTCCTTCAGCAAAACAAACGACAAACATTTTCACCAAGACCTTCACTGAGCAGAAATTTCATTCTTTGGGAGGTCATCTTGGAGTGAAGGACACAGTTGCCTAGCAATTGTAGTTCTTCTTTTTACATACATTGTACCTTGAGGGGGGGGTTTCCCATGAGGTTTTCCCTCTTTCCTCACTTTATTTTTAGTGTATCTTTTGTACATGGGTACCTAACATGGCCTCGTTGCGACCCAATCTTTATTTTCACCATACTGATGTTCAGGAGGGGTGTTGGAGTTACTTCACACACACCTAGGATTTCTTTTTCCTAAGGTTTTTATTTGTTTATTAGACATAATTAGTCATTATCTAGTCTCCTATATTTCATGAGAGAATATTCTCTTTTAGTTCACACTTCAGTTTGACTAGTTGAGTTGATTTTAGATGTTGCATTGGGATCATCACCATGGTAATTCGACCTTGCCTTGGTATCATCACCAGAGTGGTGCATTAGCCTTGATTCCTTGATTTAACTCCTCACTAATTTATGTTCAGTCAGTTAAATGAAGACTAGTTGACTAGTTAACTCAACTAGGTGGTAGTTCACACATGTAACTACCTGAGAGACTAGAATAGGTGGCAGTTCACTCTCGTAACTGTTGGTGTGTGTCCAGGTCACTCTATATCACCACTATGGCAACTTGGTTCACCTTAATTCGAACTCATTAAGTTATACAGAGTATATCATGCATAAATTATTCATTATTCACAATGGTTAATGAGAATTATTCCATTCTTTCTCTCCTTCTTCTTCTTTTTCCAATTCTCTCTGCAAATGTGTGTATCATTGTTTAACTAGATATATTATGTGCAGGTTCAACACATTTACAGAGAAGGCATCTTTCAGGTGGCTCCAAAGGTGAATCTAACAGTATGGAATGTAGATATGAATACAGATAATTCAATACCAAGCTCCAAGAGAATGGTGAGAACCATTTGTTTATCCTCCTTCGATTTATCAACCCCGCAAGCTTTGAGTTGCGACAGTAAATCCTTGAATTTTGTAAAGAAATATTGGATATTATCAAAGATTTTTGGATCCAATGTGAGTAGCTCCACCTCCAGCATGTGTCCCCTCATCTCATCCTATCTTCCAAAGAGCCCTTTCAAGGTGGTCCAGGCTTCATTGGGAGTCTTGCAGGAAGACATGTGAAAAAGGAGATCGAGAGAAATAACACTGCAAATTGTTCTGAGTGCCTCATCCATGCGATTTAAATACTTGGATTTTTCTATGGTTGTTGTTAGTTATGTATATGTATTCAAGGTTAACTTGTACAACCCTCTGGTTTGGATATGTATGGCTATTTTCTCCTTCCATGCAAAATAGTTGTAAGGTGTAAGAATGAATTATTTTTGGAAATCCATCTTTCTGCTGTCTTCAATCTTTTGTACCTGCAAAAACTTTTGGTGTAGATTTTGCTTAGCAGTTTGTCAGCTCTGATACCATGTAAATATGTTGAACCTAGACAGAATATATCTAGATAAACAATAGTACACACATTTGCAGACAGAATTGGAGAAAGAAGAAGAAGGAGAGAAAGAATGGAAGAATTATCATTAACCATTGTGAATAATGAATAGTTTACAAATTATATACTTTGTATCGCTCAATGAGTGTGCACTGGAGGTGAACCAATGCACCATAGTGGTGGTCTAGAGTGATCTGGACACACACCAGCAGTTACGAGAGTGAACTGCCACCTAGTTGAGTTAACTAGTCAACTAGTCTTCAATTAACTGACTGAACAGAGAGTAGTGAGGAGTTAACTCAGGGAATCAAGGATAATGCACCACTCTAGTGATGATTGTTATAGAAATATTTCACCCACCATTGATATCTTACATAAAGGGCCTTTTTCCATTTCCCTATGCAGACTTGTCATCCATTTTTGATGAATCCAGATCCAAAAATACACATTTTTCCACATATGCGCACCCTATCTTCTATACAGAATGCGCATACGTAGGCTGCTCCACTACATCCCACGTAGATCAGGATTTGTGCCAGAAAATACAAAATGGAGTCGGGTTTCCATGTCATGACAGGAGATCTATGATCCTTGGCCTTCCACATACTGGAAACGTTATGACTCGGCCTTTTAGTTGCATTTTGAAGACTATAAAAGCAGAATTCCAAGCTATGGAAAAGGAGGATAAAGCATTCAACTTTGAGAGAAAAGTTACTTTGGAGAAATTACTTCATATTGAGTTTGCATCCCTTTGTCCCTCAAGTATGAACAAAGTGTTCAACCCCCAAGCTCTTTCCCTATTTTTGATAGAACCTCATTATCTCTCTCCTATGAGCTTGCCTTTGGTGGAGGATTGAAGTGGTGGAGGTCCAGTTGGAAGGAAATTAGTTTCTTGGTTTCGAACCATGCATACACGGAAGTTTGTAATGTTGTCACTTCTATTGATCAATTATTAATATAAATACTCCTTTACCATCCTATTGGTATCGTGCAAATATATGATTATTATCCATGGGCGTGTTTATAATGTTTATTAATGGATTATGTTATCTAATGTGATAACCCCTTTATACTATCACCATGTACTTACTATGCTTGTTTTTTAAGAATTTATTGCAAGTATAAAGCTTTGGGTCAAAGTGCTCAATGGTGGAACATCATCGAACATTGGATCGAGGTAGGCCTCTTTCTTATCTTGCACATTAGTTTATATAACATAAAATGGAATTGAGTTAATTTTTGTATTCATACCTGTCTGTTGTGGTTTACCCTTGGCCATAGAGAGTTTTTCCCCTCATAACAGAATTGGTGACTCCACTGGGGAGGGATCTTCCTTCTAAGGCTTGAAGTACTTTTTCTTCTTGAATTTCTCTTTTTTCTTTGTGTTTCTTGTTGTATCATTGCTTGACAAATTTTGTTCACTCTAGTTCTGAGTTTTCAACATTTTTACCCTTGCCTAGCTTTGTTTTCAAGCTTGTACGCTCCCTATTGCCTTGACAGTCTCATACACACGCATGTTGTCTCACTGCTAGATGCGTGTATACACATCATTTCCCTGAACAGTCGCGTATACCACTTTCCCTTGCTTGTTTGCTTGGTTTAGTGACTGCTGGGTGGGATTTGATGATTGTTGAGCCTTCTTAGGTCTCTGTAGTGCATGTTGAGCTTCTCTAGGTTGACAGGAAACTTGTTGGGAGTTGAATTTTTGGGCGTAGTCTTTCTCATTATTTTTCATTTTTGGTTTGTCCTTGAACCCTGGGTTGTTTGCTTGGTTGCTTGATATTCTACTTGAAGTTATTTCGTTGATACATAGTAGAATTTATATATCAGGTTGCTTTTCAGTCCATGCATTTTCTCTTTAATATATTGAAAATACAAAAAAATAGGCATTTTGCATTGGTTAGCATTTTTGTCTTTGAACCTTTATCATTAGCTTAGTGCATTTAATGAAAGATTACATTTTACTTCTGAATTGCAGAGTTGAGATTGAAAATTGCACTGTTTTTATTAGCATATCATTCATTGAAAAGTTAAAGATAGAATTTGCATTATATTCATATTTATATTCTTGCAGAGTCATAACATCATGAGTTTCACTTCCATACCCTTTTGAGTAATAACGACCAATAAAATTTACTCTTTAAACTAAAATTGATTAGTCACGATTTTATTTTTAGGGTGCACAAACTAGTCTAGGATTTAGTGCCTTGGAATAGGATTTTGTGAGTAAACTTCTCCAAGGAAATTAAATCAACATATGTGTCTGAGACAGGGAGTTGAGAAGTCCATTGATTAATTAGTAAGATCAAGAGGCTCCTCTCACACTGGAGTTAATCACGAGGTTAAGCGAAGTTAGTTGAAGGGATAACCCCTGAATACTCACCTAGCGTCAGAGATATTTCTGTGGATTTATTTATATTTGGGGATCTTGCTAGTACCCATACCTCTGTGAGAGGCGGTGCTTTCAAGGTTCCGGGCTTTGATACACTGCCCATACAGTGATCCATACTTATGACTACTCACAAGTGCATCATTTATAGAGTGGTTTGTTAGTTGCTTGACTTAGGTATCTCATTGGTTACTTACAGGGGTTATTCTGCTTGTACCCTGGGTCAGATAGGGGTCGGACAACACACAGCCTTTATGGAGGATTACCTCTCCAGGGGGATCTGATCAACTAGTTGTTAAGCCCACAAGGGCCCCTATAACTGATTATGTTACCTCCAAACTTTAGCAAGGGGTCTCAGGTCCCTCTTGGGTGAGACATACCTTCTTTAGCGAGGGAGGCCACTCAGCCACTTTAGCCTATTTGCATGCATATTGTCCATTTGACTTTTTGGTATGCTCTTTGACTACTAGTTGGACTTAGGAATCTATTTTGGGTTTCATAATTATGGATAGTGGAGTTTCTTTTGCTCCCTCATTCACTACTACCCACCCCATGATGCCTTCTCATTTCATGGGGACGGACCCTTCCTCTTTTTACAATGGTATGCAGAACTACAACGCTCAGTCTGCACCTTCGGTATCTAGTCATTTTTTTGTTGATATGTCTTCCCCCGTGCAATCCTCTCCCTGGCCCACATATATGAATCCTAGCACTAGATCCAGGGGCACCATGGCTCTGATGCTTACTTCTTCATTTGAAATGAGTTGTGTCCCCATGGGAGGTTGGAACATTCCTCTTTATGGATCCAATACTAGCTATGCTCTTTCAGGAGCTAGTACTCAGATGGGTTCTTATCCCACTTATTACACCCCACCCATGTATCTTTCGTCTGTCATGTCAGTTCCTTCAAACACTTTTTCCATGACAGGTCCTCAAGTACCCCCAGGTCTTTCATATGGGGAGAATCAATTTTACGGTTCGGGCTACCCTCTTTATGGAACCCCTTCACAAGGGAGAAACACATATCCTCACTTGAATAATTCTTATACTAACTCGATCTCTTCACAAACCTTGGTGACGACACCTGTCCAATCCTCTTCGGACCATTTTGGCATTGGCCACCACTTTTCTAGGCTGGGAGAGGGGGTACACCAAGATCCTTTCTAGACTGCAATTTTTTAGAATCAATATTTCCGCGAACCTTGGAATCAAATGCAACAATCTATCACTAGCCTGGTAATTTTCAGTCATACTGGTGCTCCATCATCAACCCCTACCAGTCATGTCGGAGATGCGTCAACTTTTCTACAAATTATGTCGACAGAGGTATGTATTTTAGTGATTATGTTGTGTTACATGATGGTTATGTGATTTACTTTTATGCTATGGATAAATTTAATTTATGTTGAATAAGTTATGGTTAAATGATAAAGATTAAATTGTATAGCATACATTTTTATTTATTCTTTATTTTAGCGTGTGTTTTATAAGTGATCCGAAAAAAATCTTTTTAATGATTGTGGTTGAGTTATTAATAGCATGTGTTAATGAACCATTTATGAAGCTGAATGAAAGAGGATGAAGCTGAGAGAATATATCACATCCATAATACATAATACAGATCTGAACTAAAGCAATAAGAATAGAAAACCATAACAAGAGAAGTGACAACGGATTTCGGCACAAAATTGCCTATGTCTCTGGGCCTTTGTCTCAATGGGGGAGGCTTTTTTATTTCTATTCAAAGCTCAAAAGTATAATGCAATAGTGCCATTAGGCTAGAAGACTAATCTTGTCATGTTCTTCCAGATCTCTAGAACCTAGCAAAAGAAATGGCACGCAAAACGGATGACTGGAGCTCCTAGAAATGGCCCACAAGCGTCTGCTCCTCAACAGCTTCCCTACATAAAAAATGGCTTTGGCTTGGCTTCCCTTCAACATAACTTTACTCTGACTGTCCTCCATGGCCTCAAATAGGCCTGGTTTTTATATATCTGAAGTTGGTTATCATTCCCCAACTTCCTCCCAAAATCTGGGCTCAAAAAGAGTCCAAAATCTCCCAAAATCTGGGCTCAAAAAGAGTCCAAAATCTCCCAAAAATGACCAAAATCCATTAAATCTATTGATAAAATCACTGAAAAAATCATTTTCCAATGTAAAAAGCCCATTCTTTTTGGAAAATATCAGGCTAAGCCCCCTAATATGGGTGCTAGCTCATGGACCTGGGCGCATGTGCATGTGATCTGGGCCTTAAAAAGGGCGCAGTAAGTGGGCTAAGCTCCTATTGGAGTGTACCCCCCTGGTCTCATGGGAGTTTCCCAAGATCCTTCGGTTGAGATTATCCTTTGGGCTCTCCCATGAGGAGAGTGCCC
Source organism: Picea engelmannii (assembly GCA_009831015.1). NCBI lineage: Eukaryota > Viridiplantae > Streptophyta > Pinopsida > Pinales > Pinaceae > Picea > Picea engelmannii. The sequence goes on along the minus strand of ML838043.1, from coordinate 66,775 downwards.
TCCTTTGTTGGGTTGTAGTCATGTGTAAGAGTTAAACCATGGGCTGGGGCTTAGCCCCAACCCCCGTTTTTGCCCCTTTTCACTTTATTGAACTTTATTTAAAATAAAGTGAGCTTGGTATTACAAGTACCACCAAGGGTGCATTGGTAAAGGAGTTTGGCTAAGTCTTGGGCTGACCCAAGAGGTCATGGGATCAAATCCCATGAGCTCCATAACATTTTTTCCACCAACCATTAACCAATACCATGGTGCCACGTGGCACTCAACCATTTGCCAAACAAATGCCACTTGTCAGTTGTTGGTTGGATCCCTGTCACTAACCAATCACCTTATGTTGGACTACCACTTTTCTCTGCCATGTCATCACTGTTGATGTCATGCTGATGTCGTCATTTGACTAGACTTGTTGAATTTTTCCCTATTTGAGAAAATGGTTAGAGTATTATAACTCTCACATACAGCGTTCGTTTGAGAAAGTAAATATATGGCTAGAATCAAGAGAACGAAACAAACGCAATGGCGTTGGTTTCATTGAATTCTGAGCACTTTCATTTTTGATATTTTTTGAGCCCTGTCAAGCTCCTGGATCCAATTCTGGATCAAACTTCACCACTAAAGGACCTTTTGGTCCCCAAAAGGTTACTGACCAGTCAACAAGCTCGGGATAGGCCACCGGGCTTGTCCTCTGTCTCAGAACTCTGTCCTGTGCACCTATCTCATCAAGATCAACTATAACACAATCATGACAACTGACAGTATATTGTTAGCCATTTGAACCCTGTTACAACTTACTGAAGCCACTATCATCCATGTAGACAACATTACAAATGATAGCATCAAAAAGACAACTGCAAATGAGCTGATATACTTGAAATATTTGCACAACATGAGCTTATCTTGAAGCAACTTATGATTGATTTTCCATTCAACAATCATTTCTTATTCTTTCTTAAGATCGATTACTTCATTTGAAACAATTATTGGTTTGTTGCTTGCTTGCACTACCTTCTTTAATTGTTCCATTGTTTGAAGTGTTTTATTTTCCTTAACATGATGAGCATGAACCACATAATCTTGACCTGCTTTGGTTAATTGATATTGATTCTTTGTCCTGTAGAAGATTGCCTTACGATCATATAAATATGGACTACCTAAGACCATTCCACATTCTCTTAATGACACTACATCACATGTTACCTCATCCACATACTTAGATGAAATTGTAAATTTGATTGTGCACTGCTTTGTTATGTGCATTTGATGATGATTGCTTATCCATTTAAGTGTGTAAGGCTTATGATATACTTGTGTTTTTAACCCCAATTGCTTAACCAATTCTTATGAGATTATATTAGATTGAGATCCACTATCGATTAATGTGTCTATCTTAGTGTGTCATACGATTACCCTTATATGAAACAAGTTGCTTCTACAATCAATGCCTTCACCAATTTTATCGGTCATACCAACCAATGAGATCTTTGATTCATCACCTGAATCTGATCCCAAGTCTATGGGTCTTGTTGTCGTTGCCACTATTTGCATTCCCTTCTTTTCCTTGAACCACTTTGGCCTCTTCTCGGGATGCAACTGCCAACATCTGTCCTCATCATTTCCCTCTTTCTTGCAATGCTTGCAAGAGGGTTTCCCTTCCTTCCTTGTCACTGCATTTGAATTCTTTCCATGCCATTTCCTCTTGTCCTCTTTCCTTGAAGACGATTCCCCTGATACACCTACTTTCCCTGCTTCAATGTATGTAGCTTGAACAGAAACCTCATCAAGGTTAGTGGATCCAAACATGAATACAGTGTTTCTAATATGCGCAGGTAAACCTCCTATATACTTCATAAGAGTTTCTTGTGTATGTAATGGGATATCTAACATCAATGTCATTTTACGAAAGCTATATGTATACTCTTGCATTGTTTGTCCTTCTCTTAGTTTTAAATATTGTCATTCAATTAATGCTTTTTCTTTATAACCCAAAGGATAGAATTGTTTCCTAAGTGAAGAAATGAAGCTTTTCCATGATGGAAATACATTACCCACTTGTTTCATTCCATTTTTCAACTTTCTTTGCCACCAGATGAGATTTGTACCTGCAAGTCTCAAACATGCCAACTTGATTTGTGTGGCCTCATCCTTGATCTGTTGCACACTGCAGTAAACCTCCATCTACCTGATCCAATTGTCAATTTTATCTGCATTTACTTCACCATCATATATGGGTAACTCAAATTTAACATCAAGTTTTAACAATGGCATTTCATTCTTATGCTTATGAACATGTTTCTTTGCATTAGATTTAGGACTTGAACTTGAAGAAGAAGGAGAATAAGGAGGTGATGATGGAGGTGAAGGAGGAATCTGAGGATGATCCTCTTCCTCTTCACTTTTTCCCTTTGAATATTCACCCAAAACTGGTCTCTTTCGTTCCAAGTAATCCTCGTACAAAACTTTCACCATCTCGGACATAGCAAGGAAATTTTTCCGGAACTCTTTCTCATCTTGAGAAAGCCCTTCTTCCAATGCCATATTCTCGCTGTGAGAAGCTCTCTTTCTCAATCTAATTAATAGATTCTCTGCAACCAGATCACCTTTACCATGCTGTAGCTTTTCCCTAGTTAACATGAAAAACTCAAATCCAAATGTCAACTAGCTCTGATACCAACTTGATCCGAAAAAAATCTTTTTAATGACTGTGGTTGAGTTATTAATTGCATGTGTTAATTAACCATTTATGAAGCTGAATGAAAGAGGATGAAGATGAGAGAATATATCACAGCCATAATACATAATATAGATCTGAACTAAAGCAATAAGAATAGCAAACAATAACAAAAGAAGTGATAACGGAGTTCGGCACAAAATTGCCTACGTCTCTGGGACTTTGTCTAAGTGGGGGAGGCTTCTTTATTTCTGTTCAAAGATCAAAAGTAAAATGAAGTAGTGCCATTAGGATACAAGACTAATCTAGTCATGTTCTTCCATATCTCTATAACCCAACAGAAGAAACAGCACACAAAACGGATGACCGGAGATCCCAGAAATGGCCCGCAAGCGTCTGCTCCTCAACAGCTTCCCTGCATAAAAATGGCTTTGGCTTGGCTTCCCTTCAACATAACTCTAATATGGTTGTCCTCCATGGCCTCAAACAAGCCTGTTTTTTATAGATCTGAAGTTGGTTATCATTCCTCCCAAAATCTGGGCTCAAAAAGAGTCCAAAATCTCCCAAACATGACCAAAATCCATTAAATCTGCTAATAAAATCACTAAAAAAATCATTTTCCAATGTAAAAAACCCATTTTTTTTGGTAAATATCAGGCTAAGCCTCCTAATATGGGCACTATCTCCTGGATCTGGGTGCATGTGCATGTGATCTGGGCCTTAAAAAGGGCGCACTAAGTGGGCTAATCTCCTTTTGGAGTGCGCCCCCCTGGTCTCATGGGATTTCCCCAAGATCCTTGGGTTGAGCTTATCCTTTGTGCATGCCCATGAGGAGAGCACCCTCCTTTGCTGGGTTGTGGTCATGTGTAAGAGTTAAACCATGGGCTGGGGCTTAGCCCCAGCCCCCCTTTTTTCCCCTTTTCACTTTATTGCACTTTATTTAAAATAAAGTGAGCTTGATATTACAAGTACTACCAAGGGCGCATTGGTAAAGGAGTTTGGCTAAGTCTTGGGCTGACCCAAGAGGTCGTGGGATCAAATCCCATGAGCTCCATAACATTTTTTCCACTAACCATTAACCAATACCATGGTGCCACATGGCACCCAACCATTTTCCAAACAAATGCCAGTTGTCAGTTGTTGGTTGGATCCCTGTGACTGACCAGTCACCTTCTCTTGGACCGCCACTTGTCTCTGCCATGTTAGCACTGCTAATTTCATGCTAATGCCATCATTTGACTGGACCTATTGACTTTTTCCCTATTTGGGAAAATGGTCAGAGTGCGATAACTCTCACATACAGCATCCATTTGAGAAAGTAAATATATGGTCGGAATCGGGAGAACGAGATGGACGCAATGGAATTGGTTTCGTCAAATTCTGAGCACTTTCATTTTTTAGCCTTTTTGAGCCTTGTCAGGCTCCTGGATCTGATTCTGGATCAATAAGGATCTGTAGGGGACAGAGGCCTTACACATGGTATCAGAGCTTTAGTTTGAAATATGGGACCAAAGGCCCACCTACCCACCCATCCTCTTGACTCTGGACAGAAAGCTAAGCTACGTGTCTTGTAAACAACCCTGAAAACCTGCCTGAAACCCCCCCGCCCCCCTAAAACTTAAAAAAATGTTGTCTTAAATAGGTAAAATCCTTGAAAATGGTGATATAAACCTAAATGAATAGAGGTATAAATAATATAATTAAGGAAAACTTGTAAATCCGAGCCTGAGGGCCAAGCTCCAGTCTCACCTCCTAACTACCTACTCAACCCTTATTGAGTTCACAATGACTCTAAATCTTAACAAACATTTAGTTTTTCATATGATCCTACTAATTATAGCCTTCATGGGTCAATTAAGTCCTATGACTTTGCACTTAAGAACCTAAAATATATAGACCAGGCTTTTATGCCCCCCAATCATCAACAGCTTTCCATTTTCATAATACAAAACACAATAGACATCGAAGAAATTAATATTGAGAAAAGAATAGTTTCTTGTTGGAGTTCCCCATCCTTGAACTCCTCCTTTGAAAGAAGTCCTTTCAAAAATCTGTATACCATATGTCCATGTATAAACTAATAAAATGAAAAACAAAAAAAAAAGAACCTAGCAGTTCTTTTATGCCTTCCCATCATTAGCGACTTTCCATTTTCATGAGATAAGACGCAATCTACCTCGAAGAAAATAATATAGTGAAAAGAACAGTTCCTGTTGGATTTCCCTATCCTTAATGTCCTGCTCAGAAAGAATTCTTTCTAAAATCTGTATAACAACATGTGCATGTATAAAACTAATAAAATGAAATGAAAAAGACAAATCGATCTCTATTTTGCAACTACCAATATGAAAAAACTACTGTAAACTACCATAGATGCATTTAAATGTTGAATCTATTATGACCTCGAAGGGGTTAAAGTAGCGAAGGTGCAAACCTAAATGTTTATTAAATAGCACTTGATGGTGGGAAAATGTCGAGGTTTTCACCTCTAGCAACGCATTTGTATTTTTATCAGTGTGAGTACTTGATAGGTCAAGGGCTAAAATAAATATATGATCATTCTAAAACCATCAAATAACTATCAAAGGGGATACAGGTCGTCTTAGTCAAAATAATCGGTAGAGCAGGAAATCCTGATATATGGTAGGTTTGAAACCATTAAATAATTATCAAAGGGGCTACAGATCATCCTATTCAGGATCATCAACACAACAGGAAATCCTTCTCAGATATATGCATAACAACCCACAATTAGAAAAAAAAAATACAAATGAAATCACTGTATAACAACCCAGAACTAGAGAATATATATATATAAGTAATAAAATGAAAAATCTAAAGACCTCCAATAATCCTAGTCAAGATGATCGATAAAGCAGGAAACCTTCACAGGTGTACTAAAACAAAACTTCTAAAAGGCCTCTGATCGTCCTAGTCAGGATTATTAGCAAAGCAAGAATTCCTGCTCAGACATATGCTTGTCATTGGTTTTACATCACCGGCCAACTAACCAGCACCCATGGACCAACACCTAACACAAGTGGTAGCCTTGATCTCATAGCCACAACAAACAATCCAGAACCTAAACATCCACAACAAGCAAATCAGCGCCCAAGACCAAGCGCCATGGCCAAAGGCAGGAACCCCATGTTGTACAGAAAAGAAAGATTAAACTATAAATGGCATATCGTTGAATTCCAGTGGCTATAGAGCATAGAGATAATTTTCCTTCCCATTCCAAGCTACAAAATAACCTCACGTACGAACAATATCGCATGTATCACTCTTCAAGCTATAGAACAACCTCCCATATATTGACGATTTCGGTTGAACCAAAAAAATTGTATATCATAAACTAATTACATCTTCAAGAATATAAAAAAACATAGATCTAAAGCACCAGAGGAACCAAGAGTTGAGTTTAAGCATAAGCATCGAGAACAGGCCATGAGGAGAGAGAACACAAGGAGATAAAACCCATGTACAACACATCAGCACAAGACAATGCTCAAACCACGTGCAAGCCACACAGAGGAGGAGCCCATGGGAGCAAGGTGAGGTGCGCTACGCACCAGCACAAAAACAAAAACAAAAAACCCAACACCAGTGCCAGTGCCAAACACTAGGGCAGCCTGCACGCTATACAAAAATAAATAAATAAATAAAATAAAATAAACCAAGCACCTGCAACAACAAACAATCCAAAACCCAAGCACCAGCGCCAAACACCAGTCCACACATAAGTCACTAAAGCCTAGAGTCGAATGCGAAGCCCATGAGGAGCACAGTAGGTGCACAGTGCATCAAAGGCATTTACCAAAACAATATACAAGCCAGCGCTCAGAGCCGAGCATCGAGCCACTGAGGGAGGAGCCTGCGGCCATTACCGTAACTCCGCCGCAATTGCAGAGTAGGAGAGGCCAAGGGCACGTTCGCATAATGAGATAGGCGGCAAGTTGATTAGGGTTAGGGATAGAGACCCGCGGAAGAGTGTGTTTAGGGTTTAGGGCACGTGGACCTCATGCGAGGACCCACGATGCTCGTTTCAAATTTAAATTTTTTTATTTTATTTTTAATTTTTGTAATAATTTTTTATTTTAAAAAAAAAATTATATAATAATTAATTAATATTAATTTATTATACATGTTTTACAATGTTTTATCATTACCTTTATTATTGGAAAATATTTAATAATATTACCTAAATATTTAATTATTGTAAAACATATATTGATAAATATTAATAATTGTAGATAGGTAAATATTACTGTTAATATTTAATTATTGTAAAACATATATGATAATTCAATAATTTTAAATATATATTTTAAATTTTTAAGTTATTTTATATGTTTTAAATTAAAGGTTTAAATATATGTTATTAAAGATTAAAGTTTAAACCTTAGTTTTAAAGATTTAAAAACTAAGGTGATTAAGGTTTAAAACTAAGGTGATTAACTTAATAAGAAAAAATAAAAGTATTGCGCTCGAGGCCCAATCTCCAAGTCCACAAGCTAAGAACCAAATCCCAGTGCACAAGCACCAAGCTTCAATGCATAGCCTCAAGCTCACTACTTCATACGACCACAAGTCCAGAAACAATACATAACCACAACGCACAAGCGATATTCTCCAATGCCCGAAGGCCACTCTACAATCCTCAAGACTCACACCTACAGTCACCGAGTCACACAATTCAACACATATGTACAGGCGCCAAGGAAATCCCACGAGTCAAGCATCAAAGGATATCCTTAGGCTCATTTCATCAACATTAGGTTGGAATTCACATTAATTAGTTGTAGATGCAAAGTATAAGGACTTAGACCAAGATAAGCGGGAGGGGGTTTCATGCGCACTAGGCAAGTAAGTTAGAGAAATTGGTGAGTATGGTGCAAATCTAGCATAGCTACTGGGTGAGGGAGTCTGTATTTTTCTTAGGAAGTGACACCAAGCTTAGATGCTTAACCCTAACCTAGCCACTTCCCCTAAAGAGAGTAACGTCTATTTACAGACAAGTAAAAAAAAAAAACTTACGCCTAACCTTGTTTTCTAGTTTAAGTTGCGCAAATATGAAATGTCCTTGAACTCACCCTGACAACTTTGGTTGATGCAGGTTAAATCATACAGGATGGTTAGGACTCGAGGAAATCGAGGTAGAGGGGCATCGTCGCAAGGACTGCCAGTGTCACCACCACCATAGCCTAAACTAACTCTCATATTGCGCTCTTTGGAGGCCATAAATGAGACTTTAAAGGGGCATCAACCAACAGGGATCGAAGTGGACCCTCCACCATATGGAACAAGTAATCCAAAAGCGTCGAGGGATTCTGGGGGAGGACCTCCACCCTAAAACATCACTAGAGAACTGCAGAAGATCAAACTTCCAGAGTTTGTCAGGGGTCGTGCTAGTGAACGTGCAGAAGCATGGTTGGAAGGCATGACAAGGTGTTTTTCATTAAGAGACTATGCGTCCACTTCAAAGGCGAAGATAGTGATTTTTTAGTTAAGATACAGTACCTTGAACTGGTGGGGCAACCTGGAAAGGAAACTACATCTTACCCCAGACACCGTATCTTGGGAACTTTTCGAGGAGAGGTTCTGAAGGAAATATCTGCCAGCTTATTATGAGGAACAGCAGGTAGGAGCATTTCATGCTCTAGTATAGGGAAACAAAACCGTAGAAGAATATGAGATTAGGTTTATGGAATTGGTCAAATATGTTTCATAAATGGATAATGACCAACGACAGGTAGAATGCTTTGTTTATGGGTTAAACCCTAAGATAAGGGCTATGGTGAAGATGTGGAAACCATCTTCCGTAGCGGAAGCTATGGAAAATGTGCATTATGCGGAGGAACACATGAACTTAACCGAAGGTACGAGACCAACCTTTCTGCATCATCCTGGATTCATGGGGAAGGCCCCTAGGACATTTTTCAGGGGAGGGGGCTCAAGGCCACCTCCATATGGTAATAGAGTCACACCAAGGATAGTAGCTGCAGGGATTTCAATGGCAGTGAGTGCAGCATCTCGTTCATCACCAATGACACAGGCAGGTCCACAGCCATCTCAGGGAGCAACTAGTAGGGGCAGGGGTTCTAGGGGAAGGAACTCATTTCAAAGACAGTCCCATAATAGTGCGCAGGTTCAATCTCGTGTTACCTGTTGGGGGTGCGGAGGACCCCATTACCAACGTGATTGCCCAGAGTTACAATTAGGATTTGTGCATAGAGAAGGAAAGGCCCCAATGGGAAGAGCAAGTAGCAGCCACCAGATTTACGCAGCGGTTAATAATCGCCAGGTCGAACATCAATCCACAGTGGTGGAGTCATCAGGTATGCTAAATCATATCAACGTTAAGATTTTATTTGATTTTGGTGCTACAAATAGTTTCATTTCACCATCTGCATTAGAAAAGAGTGGGTTGGTAGCCTACGAGCATGATGAATTTAAACAAGTCGAAATGGCTTTGGGGGAAAAACAAGCAGTAGGACCTAGTGTTGATAATTGTATAGTAGACCTGGGAGTGTGTACTACCAGGTTGAAGGTATACGTTACTACTCTCAGGGCATATGACCTAATCATTGGAATGGATTGGTTAGAATCCCATCGAGCTATGGTAGATTTTTTCGCAAAAATGGTGCTCTATGTTGACGACGAAGGAAGGCTAGTAGAGATCCAGGGTATACGGAGAAAGGTGTCATTACGCTTTATCTCAACTATGAAGGTTAAGCGATGCTTGAGGCAAGGGTGTCGATTATATGTAGTGGAAGTAGTGAATGAAAGGAAGGGACCCTCCTTGAATCAGTACCCAGTATTGTCAGAATTTAAGGATGTTTTCCCAAACAAGTTACCAGGGTTACCTCTTGAGAGGGAGCTTGATTTTACTATTGAGATAAAACCTAGTGCAGAACCAATTTCCAAGACTCTGTATCGGATGACAGCATCGAAACTTTGTGAGTTACAAATACAGTTGAAATAGTTACTAGACTTAGGGCTAATAAGGCCGAGTGTCTCACCTTGGGGTGCACCAGTAATTTTTGTAAAGAAGAAGGATGGTTCCTTATGATTGTGTATAGATTACAAGGACTTGAACCGTGCTACAGTGAAAAATAGGTACCCAATTCCGCGAATAGATGACCTCTTTGATCAAATGAAAGGAGCGGCGATATTCTCAAATATTGATTTACGATCAGGGTATCACTAGTTAAGGATTAAGGAAGGCGATATCCCAAAAACTGCCTTTCGAACTCGGTTTTGGCATTACAAGTTTGTTGTAGTACCTTTCGGCTTGACCAATGCGCTAGCAATATTCATGAGCCTTAGGAACGGCGTATTCTAGAAGTACTTAGACCGTTGCGTACAAGTCTTTCTAGATGATATCCTCATCTATTCTAAGAATGAAAGAGAACATGAGAAACACTTGCGAGTGGTGTTGTCCTGCCTTAGAGAGAACAAATTGTATGGGAAGTTGTCGAAGTGTTCCTTCTTCCAGAAATAAATTCACTATCTAGTTCATATCATTTCCAAGGAAGGAATATCTGTGGACCCAGAAAAGTTAAAGGCCATTATGGAATGGCCAGTGCTGAAAAATGCCCATGAGGTGAGAAGCTTCATGGGGCTAGCAAGTTATTATTGGAGATTTGTGGAAGGATTCTCAAAAATAGCGAAACCCATCACCACTTTGAAGTGAAAGGGGGTCAGGTATGAATGGATGGAATAATGTGATAGTGCATTCATCGAGCTTAAGAGGTTACTAACTAGTGCGCCAATTCTATGAGTGTCGGATATGGAAAAGGACTTCATAGTCTACATAGATGCCTCGAAGCAAGGGTTGGGGTCCGTGCTAATGTAGGATGGAGGAGTGATAGATTATGCATCAAGGAAGTTGAAGAAACACAAAGAGCTTTATGATACTCATGATTTAGATTTGGCAGTTGTAATGCTAGCTCTGAAACTTTGGAGGCACTATCTTGTGGGGTGAAACTTTGAGCTCAAAACAGACCATCAATGTTTAAAACATCTCTTCACTCAAAGGGATCTGAATGCTAGGCAAAGGCAATGGAGTGAGTTTATGAGTGAGTACAATTTTGGTATTTCATACATCAAGGGAAAGGAAAATGTGGTCACATATGCCTCGAGTAGGAGACCACGTGTCTTCTCCTTGGTACCCTTAAAGGTCAATCTGAGGGAACATGTGTTGACGCAACTCCAAGGAGATAGTTGGTATTTAAAGGTTACTTCAAACCTCCAGAGTGGGAAGCAATTAGATCCAAAGTATGAAGAATATAGTTTGGAAGCAAACAGACTATTGAGATATCGGGGAAGGATGTACATCCCTGAAAATGGGGATATTTGAAGCATCATACTGAAGGAATCCCATAGAGCACTTTATTCTGCGCATCCGGGTGTGAAGAATATGTACACAGACATGAGGAATCTTTTCTTCTGGGTAGGCATGAAGCGCGATGTAGTCCATTTCGTCGACAAATGCCTAGAGTGTCAACAAGTGAAAGCTGACCACCATCACCTGGAAGGCCTCCTACAACCACATGATGTTCCTAGTCCAAGTGGGAAATCATTTCTATGGATTTTGCTGTAGGGTTTCCGCTCACATCTCATAGACACAATTCCATTATTGTGATAGTTGATAAGTTAACCAAGAGTGCTCATTTTATTCCAGTTAGAGACACTTACAATGTCACTGATGTGGCACATGTGTTTGTAAGCGAGGTTATCCATTTGCATGGGATACCTAAGAAGATCATTTCAGATAGGGACTCAAGATTCAGCTCTAGGTTTTGGACAAGTTTATAGTCAGTGTTAGGGACTCAGTTGAACTTAATCACATCTTATCATCCTGAAATAGATGGGAAAACTAAGAGAGTAAATCAAGTCATGGAAGACATTCTTAGGATATATGTCATGGATAATCAAACCCATTGGGAGAAGTACCTACCTCTGGTAGAGTTCGCCTACAATAACAGTTTTCATAGCTCCATCGAAATGCCACCCTACGAAGCTCTGTATGGAAGTCCATGTAGAATGTTGTTGAGTTGGGATAGATTAGAAGACCGAGTAACAGTTGGGCCAGAATTGATTCAAGAGATGGAGGAACAGGTGATTCAGATTAGGCAGAGACTAAAGAAAGCATAGGATAGGAAGAAAAGTTATGTGGATGCACACAGGACCGACCGATGTTATAAAGTGGGAGACCAGGTTTTCATTTGTATCAGGCCTAATAAGAGTACCATATGGTTCGAGAAGGGGACAAAGTTGTCACCTCAATTTATAGGACCATTTAGAATCCAAGAGAAAATTGGACCCGTTTCCTATCATCTCGTACTGCCACCCCACCTTCATAAAACTCATAATGTTTTTCATGTATCTGTTTTATGTCATTATGTTGCTGATGAATTACATAAACTAAATTGGAAGTAACTGCAGGTATCGGACGCAGGAACTCTCACGGTAGAACCATTATGCATATTGGACCATAGATTCCGACAGCTCAGGAACCGTCTGGTAGACCAAGTTAAGGTCCAATGGGACAAGTATAGTTCAGGATCTGTTACTTGGGAAGATGCCGAGACACTACGACGAGACTATCCCTCACTTTTTTTACCACCTAGAGAATATGTTTCTCGAAGGTTGGGTGTATGTAACACCACCTTTTGACTTAGACAATCAAGATTACCTGAGGCCTACACACTTTTATTTTCTATTCACAAGTGAAACTATTAAATGATACACTTGAAATTTTAAGACGTATAAATTTTATGAATTTTTAAATGTATTTGGATAATGATGGATATGGTGCGATATATTGTGAGAATGTAAATTTTATGAATGTTTAAATATTATTGATGATGATGGATATGATGCGATCTACTATGTGAATGTAAATTCCATGAATGTCTAATTGTTATTGATGATGATGGATATGATGTGACATATTGTGTGAATGAGAATCCTATGAAGGTTTAAATGCTATTAGAATGATGTTAGATATGATGAAATCTATTTTGTAAATGATAATTTTATGAAAGGGTGTCGATAATTGAATTATGGGATATTATGAGATCTATTTCTAACTTGAAAACTTTGATGTTAAGTTGTTGATACACAGATACCAAATTGAAATTATGGTTGTATGCAATTACATGATGATAATGCATAGAAATGTATGAGTTTGTGTTACAGACTAATTTGCAGGTTATGAGCTATGAAATAGCCAAGGGATAATGATGATGAAAGTGGATGTCATGACCACTGACTGAGAAACAATATGGTATGAATATTTTAATGTGAATTTATATTGGTTTGGATGCATTTCTATGATATGTGGACCAGTGCAGGATTTCAGGTGGTAAGACTGCCCAAAACTGAATAGACGATGACAAAACTCCCAGCAACACGATGCCACTGTATATTCCATTGTAGGGTGTGGACCCTAGTCCTATTAGGAGGAGTGGAGGCATTTCCCACCGTGTATCCTCTGAAACCTAAAGTCATGGGAGGACGATGTTAGTTCACACTCCCCTAGACATGTTATGATGATTGTCAGTTTCCTACTGGGGAAGCTTCGTCAAGGTAGTGACACTTCTGCTTAAGGGTTCTATTTGGATTTAGGTCAATATAGTTGACGCTCCAATATAGTCCAGTAGAGGAAGGATAGGAATGGAAGATGGAAGTAAGTTGGGGAGGAAGGATGAGTAGAAATAGTTGAGAGTGTATGGAGATTTGTCTTATGGTGGAATTTATTGTTTTTCCTCTGAAAAGAAAATGTGTATATATATGAATGTTCATAACTATGTAATTAAACTACAATTGTCTAAATAACATTGTTGAGCTAGATAATTGTAATTAAAAGATTTCGCAAACATTTGATTGGTTTATTGTCTTTTATAAAATGAATAGTCTTGTTGAATGGATTGGATGCTATGGAAATTACTATAGAGATGATAGTTATTGATATTATTGCATGAATGGGACATGTATGTACTAGCTACACGTGCATTTCTTGCACATGTCCACTAGTATGTATAACTTTCTTGGCTTGCTTACTAATAATGTCGGTTATTTGTTAGGAATGTGTGAATCATGTTTCTTTTCCCGTGTATCATACTTTAACTTCAGGACGAAGTTTCCTGAAGGGTGGGTGTATCTAACAACCCTAGCTAAATGATTGCTTAATATTTACCAAGTATAATTAATTAAATAATTAACTATCCTAATATGTATTAGTTAAATAATGATTATTTATTAATAATATTAATTAAATAATTAATTAACTACTTTAATATATGTTGATTAATTAGTTAATTGATTGATTAACACATTTAATGTTTAGGGTAAAGAATTAAATACTTGATAACTTTTAATTCATTAATATAAAAATTTACGTATGCAACGGGATGAAGCATTGAGTGGAGGGATAAGGCATTAAATGGAGGGATAAGGTGGGTGGCATTAAAGGAGGGTAGGAGGCGGTGAATGGAAGGGGATATGAGGGGGAGAGGCATTCAGAAAAGGACTTATGGAATTTTGGGGGAAAGGGAGCATTGGGAGAGCAGGGACTGTATTTTGTTGTCTTTGATATTGTTCTAGTTTGGGAGTTTGGGTGGACTGTTACAGGGGTGTACCAGGTTGCTGGGAGTTTTGGGCTCGGGGGCCAGGAATCCTCACGGAATCCTAGAGCTAGGGAGTCGGACAGGCTATGTTCCTAGCTGGCAGGGAGGAAGATTCGGTTTTGGGGAGATTTTTGGGCAGAGCAACAGAGAGGACAACCGTAGATTGGGAATTAGCATCAGATAGAGGTATGTATTTTAGTGATTATGTTGTGTTACGTGATGGTTATGTGATTTACTTTCATGTTGTGGATAAATTTAATTTATGTGGAATAAGTTATGGTTAAATGCTGAAGATTATATTGTACAACATACATTTTTCTTTATTATTTATTTTAGTGTGTGTTTTATAAGGCTCTGTAGGGGACAGAGACCTTACATGAATCTAGAGCCAAAATACACATTTTTCCACATACACGCACCCTATCTGCTATACAGCTTGTGTATACGCAGGTTTCTCCACTACAACCCATGTACATTGGGATTTGTGCTAGAAAATACAAGATGGAGTCGGGTTTCCATGTCACGACCGGAGATCTTTGATCCTTGGCCTTCCACATACTAGAAACATTCTGACTCAGCCCTTCAATTGCAATTTGAAGACTATAAAAGAACAATTCCAAGCTATGTAAAAGGAGGAGAAAGCATTCAACTTTGAGAGCAAAGTTACTCTGGAGAAATTACTTCATATTGAGTCTGCATCCCTTTGTCCCTCAAGTTTGAACACGTGTTCAGCCCCCAAGCTCTTTCCCTATTGTTGAGAGAACCTCATTCTCTCTCTCATATGAGGTTTCCTTTGGTGGAGGATTGAAGTGGTGGAGGTCCAGTTGGAAGGAACTTGGTTTCTTGGTTTCGAACTGTGCCGACACGAAAGTCTATAATGTTGTCACTTCTATTGATCAATTATTAATAGAAATATTCATTTCTCGTCCTATTAGTATTGTGCAAATATATGATTATTATCCATGGTCATGTTTGTAATGTTTATTAATGGATTATGTTATCTAATGTGATAACCCCTTTATACTATCACCATGTACTTGCTATGCGTGTTTGTTAAGAACTTATTGCAGGTATAAAGCTTTGGGTCGAAGTGCTCAACAGTGGAACATCATCGAACGTTGGATCAAGGTAGGCCTCTTTCTTATCTTGCACATTAGTTTATATAATATACAATGGAATTGAGTTAATTTATGCAGTCATACTTGTCTATTGTGGTTTACCCTTTGCCATAGAGACTTTTTCACCTCATAACAATGATACCAAGGCAAGGTAGAATTATCATGGTTATGATCCCAATGTTGCATGGTGACAAAACCAATGCAGCATCTAAACTCAACTCAACTAGTCAAACTGAAGTCTCAACTGAAAGAGAATATTCTCCAGGTGGAATATTCTCCCCTAAAATATAGGAGACTGGATAATGACTAATTATGACTAATAAACAAGGAAAAACCTTAGGAAAAATAAATCTTAGGTGTGTGTGAAGTAACTCCAACATGGTTGTATGTTATAACAAAATGTAACCATATTCCATATATGTAATATGGTTATATTATAACCATGAAATGATGTTATATTCTCGTGTGAAGGTTCCATATAGTTTTAACAAAAACTCTATGTATGGTGTGGTCGGAAAGTATAGAACCCGTGACCCCCACTTTATATGCTATGGTTCTAACCAATGGACCAAAAAAATGGTTTGTTACCACAAACCCACCAACCAATACTTAATGGATAACCAATCATTTTGAGATTTAGTTAAGAAGGGCAACCTATTTAATGGAGTGCACCCCAAGGCTTTGGACACATTTTCTATGCATATCTTTGTCTCATAAAGTGTGTTGAGAGTATGAAGGGTACAAGGCTACACCGTAAAGTGTGTTGGGGGTCACCTTGACAGAATTTCATGTATTTTATATCATTTTTCACATTTTTTTGCCAGGAATCCAACGGTGCACTTCATTTATGCATTTGAGAAACATGTAAAAAGGTCATTGTAAAACGCAAGCATTTGAGCATTAATATAAGAAGTCTCTATTAGAAGTGGACCCGAAGACTTATCCCAAATTGGGTGAACTCCAATTTTTCCAACTTGTGTATGTGATTATAATATTTTTGTTCATTTCAAGTTCAATTATTTGTAAGTCATTTATCATTAAAGTGCAATTCGATAGATAATCATTTCATGTGTAATTTGCAAAATCATCAAGCGATCATTTTATTTCGAAGATCAAGTAGATGTTTAAGTGTATTTAAAAATTATCACCATCTAAGGATTTTTTGGATCAAGTTGGTATCAGAGCAAGTTTGAAAAACATTTTGCAAGTGGATGCTTACAAGAGCCAAACTCAAACTTGGTAAAGGAAAACTTGCACGTTATAAGTCTGAAATTGGAAAGATATTTCAACGACATAATATGGCTTCTGAAAGAGAAGAGGAATATCATCCCATGATTCTTGAAGAGATCAAAGCTACACTTCAATCACTAAAATAAGCAATAGATGAGTTAGAACAGATAATTCAAAGGCCTCCAAGCGGAGAATCTTCTGTAAAAGGAGGAGGAGGTGAAGGCGATGATTACAAGAGGTCTACCATGATTACAACCATTTCCCATGATGGAACATATGATGATATGTTGGGGCTTGAACTATGAAAGAAGGTGATTAGAAAATTTGCTAGATTTCCACAGAGTTATGGAGCCATGTTTCAGTGTAGAATGCATGGATAGTTTGCTAGATTGTTGAGACCTCCTTTCTACTAGCTCACACACCATCCATTGGAATGGAACCCAATGCTTTTGGATTGATTCAAGGAGGGAAAAGGTAACATCCCATCTTAGGGATGTTGATATGATTTGTGCTTACTGCTTATATGTTTTGGTGTTTCTTTGGTTTAGATCTTCTGCCAAACAATTCACAACAATTCCATATTGGATTTAGCACATACAATGGATTTATTTGCATTCAATATAAAAACAATGATGACATTTGAGGAAAATAATAGTAACTTCATTAAACGTTTGTGACAACAAATAAAGCAGTAATTAAATTTATGATATATAAGTTGATTTATTACCTGTAGAAAAAATCTAGAGCAGCAATATATGTGTTGTAATTGTTATCATACAATATGTAGATTGGGAAAATCCCAACCCAATCCATGAAAGTCTGACAACTATGGGAGTACCTACCTATTGTCACCTTATATAGACACTCCCCTTGCTTTAGTGATGATAAATCACCACAAGGGGGGAATCACGGTGACCCTAGGGGGATTGAGATGAAAATTGATGTGATGATGAGTGAAATTACTATAGGTCAAGATTGGAGATGAATAACGGCTTGGAAAAGAGTCTTGTTAAAGAGGAAAGGGTTGCCAAGTTTTTGGAACCTGTAAAACAATGTTATCCCTACCTGGAACAGGAAAAATGATCATAAACCAAGACTTATATCAAAGGGGATCAACAAGATAAGATTTCTGTCTGAAATTGCAGCAGTATGGAAATATATTTTATGTGGTAAACAAGTTATATCAGTTGCAAAACTAACCAACAAAATCAAGTAAGAGATGAGGAAAATAAAGCTAGCAAAGACCAGTTAAACTTCCAATTAATGAAGCAAGACTTTGGTGAGTTTTAGGGTTGTTTATTAATTGTTATTAGTATTTTATTATAACATCCATATGTCTGGAAAAAAAATTGCTACAGCGGCTATATCTAGCCACAAAAATCAACAAGTAAACCATTAAAAAGATAGCTAATGAGAAGTAGAACAGTAATATAGGTTCACAAGTAAATTTCAACGATAGATAAGTGAGCAATAGATGAAAGAAGATGAGTTTCAATGCATCCCTAGTGGTTGTATCATTAATTTTTAACTGAAAGAAGAATTAAAAGGCTAATTTAGATGCCTTAGGGAACAAAGAATCATTAAGCATGCAAAATTGATTCCAACTTGAACAATTGCAAAATCTCTATTTTTCATGTATTTAAATGCAATGATTTTAGATCTCCAATCAAAAATAGACTAGTGCCTTATCAATTGGGTTATGGGGTCTCTTGTTTCAAGGGCTAGTTTGTTACCTCCTTAGGGATGTAAGCCTTTTTACTCCCTAAGTAAAACAAAATTAGCAAAGTAAATCTAGAAGGGTGTAAGCCTTTTTACTCTTCCTAGAAACCTTGTTAAGTAGCTTATCCAAAGACAAATATGATAGACTTAGTGGAGGGTGTATGTCTTTATACTCCTCCAAGGGTTTATACAAGAATAACCACGAAACAAGAAGAAAAACCAACAATATTCAGAAATTTCCTTACCAATTCCAACAGATAGCAAAATAAACCCTCTTTTAACAAGAGCATTCCACCACAAAGCACAAACAATCATCCAAGAGAGATAGTGCACCAATTTCTTCCAATAGGCAAGTAACTAGCATCCAAATAGCACAAGAGAGAGAGAGTGAGATGAGATTTGCCCAAGTAGGGTGAAAATTCCAACCAAACTTTATGTAATTCTCAAGTGTCATATCTAAAATGAAAGTTACAAAGCCTCCTTTTATACATGATCTTGCAAAAACATTTTTTCCAATTAAATTAGGGTAAAACAAAAATTAGGGAGGCCAAAGTCCTAATTTTCCCCTTTAAAAATCATAATTCAATTTTACAAAATAAACAAGCCCTAAAATACGACGCCATGCCCTCTAAGGGTGATGATTCGGCATGGTGAGCAAGTCATTGAATTGTTTGAGGGAGTCGTTGGGCCTCCAAAGGCCTAGTCTTCATGTGCAAGGGCTTCTGATCCAGGAGGATCTGGGAATGCTCACAGAGGTTCAGAAAAATCTGGAACATCCATAGAGGTCCAGAATGGTTCAAAAATACTAAAAATTCAAATTCTTCAAATCATCCCAAAAATGCCATCATTGTGTATATCTCAGCGATAGCTTTCCAACAACACAAATTTCACCTCAAACAAATCTCATATGCAAAAGTTATGAGTGATCAAAGTTCCAGTCAAACCTGGTAAAAATTCAAAGGTCAAAGTACAGGGAAAATAAAGAGGTGACATGTATCACCACTGCAAGGGTGACACATGGCACTAAATTGGCAGCTGACTGGGAAAAGTACAAATCAAGGTGGTCCAAATACCGAATTGGCAACTGACTAGGCAAGGTACAAATCAAGGTGGTCCAATCGTCGTTTGACATGTGGCATTGGAAAGCCAATGAGAGGCTACCATGTGGTAGCCTCCCATTAGCCTATAATGGATAATATATATTAAAAGTTATGGATTCGACAGTGGTCGAACCCATGACCTCCATAACCTCCATAAGCCTTAACATATCCCCCACTACCAACACGCCACCATAAAGGACTTAACATATATATGTGTTTAAAATTCTTTTAAGTTAAGGTATAGTGTAATTTGGGGAAGAATAAGGTCGAGGGCTTAGTCGTCGACCCATATTCTTTAAACATTTGTAAAGTTATGTGACCATGGTAATTTAACACTATATACGTGGAGGTTGGTAAGTTATAAGTTATATTTAACATATGGTTGTATGTTATAACAAAATGTAACCATATACCATATATGTAATATGGTTATATTATAACCATGAAATGATGTTATATTCACGCACGAAGGTTCCATATAGTTTTAACAAAAAATCTATGTATGGTGTGGTCGGAAAGTATAGAACCCATGACCTCCACTTTATATGCTACGGTTCTAACCAATGGACCAAACAAATGGTTTGTTACAACAAACCCACCAACCAATACTTAATAGATAACCAATCATTTCGGGATTTAGTTAAGGGAAACCTATTTAATGGAGTGCACCCCAAGGCTTTGGACACATTTTCTATGTAGAGTTTTGTCTCGTAAAGCATGCCAAGAGTACATAGGGTATGGGGCTACACTATAAAGTGTGTTGGGGGTAGCCTTGCCAAAATTTCAAGTATTGTATATCATTTTTCCACGTTTTTTCTCCAGGAATCCAACGTTGTATTTCGTTTATGCATTTGAGCAACATGTAAAAAGGTCATTGTAAAACGCAATCATTTCAGCATTAATATAAGAAGTCTCCATTAGAATTGGACCTGAAGAGGTATCCCAAATTGGGTGAACTCCAATTTTTCCAACTTATGTATGTGATTATAATATTATTGTTCATTTCAAGTTCAATTATTTGTAAGTCATTTATCATTAAAGTGGAATTGGCTAGATAAGTATTGTTGATACTGAGAGGGGGGTGAATCAGTATCAAGTAAAATTTAAAACCTTTTTCAACTCATACTTAAACCATTCAACTATATCCAATGA
>ML838043.1:0-11317 GCA_009831015.1 Picea engelmannii | reverse complement strand
TACGACCCCGGGAAGTTGATGCACCAACTTACCCAAACGGGGCCCACATGACTTTTGGCGCTTCATCTCCTAGGGTTAGGTTTTTGGATGTCTAGGAATTTTGGCATTCCCTATTATTGTAAAAAGGCCTCCAGAGCCTCATTTTAACCATCTTCTTATGAATGCGAGTAGTCGTCACATCTCTTCTCAGAGATAAGCTACCACCATTCTAGCGAGTCTTTCACTCTGTATTTTACAGTCTCTGTACATTTATTTCATTAATAGAAATCGTGTATTACTGTATATCTGTGTTTATGGTTGCATATCTGATACATTTCTATTATATTAGTGAATATTTTTGATATCTATGTGCATTTATTTATTATATCTCCGACCTCATTTCGTGCCGAAAATATTCTGGATCAGTGGTATCAGAGCAGGCTGCTCTTGATCATTTTTCAGTGAATGTCCCCGATGAGGTCCGAGTATATCAAGTTGGGTCTCGAGCTTGTCTCTCTCGAGGAAAATATCTCTCACACACCCAAGAAACCCTCAATTGCAGAAGAAAATAAAAACGATGGAGCAGACGATCCTATCAGTCTGTTTCTTGAGCAAGCTCTCACGTGACAGAGGGATGAAATGATGGAGAATTTTTCCCACATCCTTCAACGCCTGCCGATAGAATCAGGCACATATTCATCAAGTGACCACTTTGGAGGCACCTCGCCTTTAAAGGTACAGGTTAATTTTGATATTCCCGTATTTGAAGGTCAAATAGATGCAGATGCCCTAGATAAATGGTTAAATTTGCTAGAAGGTTACTTCTCTGTTCATAATTTTTCAGACAAGGAAAAGATCACCTTCTCACTCCTTAAGGCACACCCCCATGTCAAACATTGGTGGGAAACTTATTGGGAGTAGACTTCCACAGAAGATTCTGGAATATATGGGGCCGAGCCCACTTGGGAATTTTTTGTGGATGTGGTAAAGGAAGAGTACTACCCTGTTGGCAACTATGAGGAACAACACATGAGATGGACCACACTGCGGCAAGAGAGGGGCCAAGTAGTTCCAGAGTTCACCAATACCTTCCATACCTTGCACACCAAGATAGGTATCAAAGACTCCGAACGACATTTGGTTCTGAAATACCGTGGGGCTCTACACAGATACATCCAAACTGAAATGGATTTTCTAGACATCTCATCACTTGGTGCTGCCTATCGATATGCTGTTAAAATCAAGCAGAAATTTAAGCACTAGAACAAACGGGAGTTCGGGTCTGCAAATCCACAAGAACCAAATTATGACAAAGGTAACCCTAACAAACAGTCTCCCAAAAACCAATCCAAGCCACAGGAAAAGAAGGGTCACGGGAAGACAAAGAAGGACACCAGAAAATGGTGCGATTTCCACAAAATCCTCTAGCACAACACCGACGAATGTCGCTCAAAACAGTCATTGGTGGCCGAGATCAAAGACAAGGAGCCTAACCCTAATTCAGAATCTGATTATGAAAATACTGGTAAAAGACAGATCATCGACGCAGACCCCACTGCTATTGTCACGACCGCATCAATTCAACCAAAAGATCCAATAGATCTAGAAGAGGGGGAGCACCTTTTTCATTCACAGATGTGGGTGAAGGGGACCCCGCTGCATTTTATTGTTGATAGCGGAAGCCAGAAGAACCTCATCTTAGCAGAGGTCATCAAACAGTTGGGATTGTCGACAACACCACACCCGCAACCATACAACATTGGGTGGCTTCGCCAAGGATGAGATCTTCGTGTCAGCCAGCAATGTCGATTCTCATATGGCATCCAACCCTTCAAGGATGAGGTATTATGTGATGTTTCCCCACTGGATGTTTGTGATGTTCTCTTGGGCAAGCCATATATGTGGAAATTCCATGCTATCTATGAGTCTCGACCCCGTAGTGTCATTATTACTCTGGGGGGTCATATCTACAGGATACCAGAGGTAGTTCCAACTACTGCCCCACCTAAACAGTGCTGCAAGGTAGTATCTCATACTACAAAATTCATCTTCTCCACAATCTGTTCAAAGGGTGAACAGAAGGATACTGCAGCCACCACAGCTTCGGTCAAAGCACCTTCTATCCAACAGAAGCAGGTCAACAAGGTTGCAGCAAAGCACGAAGATTCCTTTTACACACAGTCATCTAAAATAGATAGACTAGTTAAAAAGGTCCAAACCTACCAGCCACAAGTTCGTGACAGATTTCCACAAACTAAGCAGCGCGACTTCTCCAACAAGACAAGCAGCTCACCAAGATGCAGATTCAACAAATGCTTTTCCCTCTCCCTTGGGAAATCAACGCAATGGATACCATTGCTTCCTAAGGAGGGAGGATTGATCCAGGTGGATATCATTGGCCACCCACCTTTTCCAAATGGCTCAAAACAGTTTTCTGGCCATTTTGGCAATTTACTATTTTTCGCAGGTTTTAATTTTCGGGGCCATTTTGAGGGTCCAAATGAAGGTTTTTCGAGATCGAGGTTCTCAACAATATCTAAAGGAATAATATATCAGCCAAAATGAATCTCCTTGATGATACCTTTCCAATGAGCTATCACACATCTAAAACGAAGATCGTATGCAAAAGTTACGACCCCGGGAAGTTGATGCACCAACTTACCCAAACGGGGCCCACGTGACTTTTGGCGCTTCATCTCCTAGGGTTAGGTTTTTGGATGTCTAGGAATTTTGGCATTCTCGATTATTGTAAAAAGGCTTCCAGAGCCTCATTGTAACCATCTTCTTATGAATGCGAGTAGCCATCACATCTCTTCTCAGAGATAAGCTACCACCATTCTAGCGAGTCTTTCACTCTGTATTTTACAGTCTCTGTACATTTATTTCATTAATAGAAATCGTGTATTACTGTATATATGTGTTTATTATTGCATATCTGATACATTTCTATTATATTAGTGAATATCTGTGATATCTCTGTGCATTTATTTATTATATCTCCGACCTCATTTCGTGCCGAAAATATTCTGGATCAGTGTTATCAGAGCAGGCTGCTCTTGATCGTTTTTCAGTGCATGTCCCCGACGAGGTTCGAGTATAGCAAGTTGGGTCTCGAGCTTGTCTCTCTCGAGGAAAATCGCTCTCACACACCCAAGAAACCCTCAATGGCGGAAGAAAATAAAAACGATGGAGCAAACGATCCTATCAGTCTGTTGCTTGAGCAAGCTCTCACGCGACAGAGGGACGAAATGATGGAGAATTTTTCCCACATCCTTCAATGCCTACCGATAGCATCAGGCATATCTTCATCAAGCGACCACTTTGGAGGCACCTCGCCTTTCAAGGTACAGGTTAATTTTGATATTCCCGTATTTGAAGGTCAAATAGATGCTGATGCCCTAGATAAATGGTTAAATTTGGTAGAAGGTTATTTCTCTGTTCATAATTTTTCAGACAAGCAAAAGATCACCTTCGCACTCATTAAGGATATCCCCCATGTCAAAAATTGGTGGGAAACTTATTGGGAGCAGAGTTCCACAGAGGATTCTGGAATATATGGGGCCGAGCCCACTTGGGAATTTTTTGTGGATGCGGTAAAGGAACAGTACTACCCTATTGGCAACTGTGAGGAACAATACATGAGATGGACCACACTGTGGCAAGAGAGGGGCCAAGTAGTTCTGGAGTTCACCAATACCTTCCATACCTTACGCACCAAGCTAGGTATCAAAGACTCCGAACGAAATTTGGTTCTGAAATACCGTGGGGCTCTACACAGATACATCCAAACTGAAATGGATTTTCTGTACATCTCATCACTTGGTGCTGCCTATCGATATGCTGTTAAAATCGAGCAGAAATTTAAGCACCATAACAAACGGGAGTTCGGGTCTGCAAATCCACAACAACCAAAGTATGACAAAGACATCCCTAACAAATAGTCTCCCAAAAACCAATCCAAGCCACAGGAAAATAAGGGTCACGGGAAGACAAAGAAGGACACTGGAAAATGGTGCGATTTCCACAAAAGCCCCTAGCACAACACTGACGAATGTCGCTCAAAACAATCATTGGTGTCCGAGATCAAAGACAAGGAGCCGAACCCTGATTCAGAATCTGATTATGAAAATACTGGTAAAAGACAGATCATTGACGCAGACCCCACTGCTATTGTTGGGACCGCAACAATTCAACCAGAAGAACCAACAGATCCAGAAGAGGGGGAGCGCCTTTTTAATTCACAGATGTGGGTGAAGGGAACCCCGCTGCATTTTATTGTTGATAGCGGAAGCTAGAAGAAACTCATCTTAGCAGAGGTCATCAAACAGTTGGGATTGTCGACAACACC
Source organism: Picea engelmannii (assembly GCA_009831015.1). NCBI lineage: Eukaryota > Viridiplantae > Streptophyta > Pinopsida > Pinales > Pinaceae > Picea > Picea engelmannii. The sequence continues at coordinate 6,990 of ML838043.1, read as the reverse complement.
ACACCCGCAACCATACAACATTGGGTGGCTTCGCCAAGGACGAGATCTTCGTGTCAACCAGCAGTGTTGATTGTCATACGGCATCCAACCCTTCAAGGATGAGGTATTATGTGATGTTTCCCCACTGGATGTCTGTGATGTAATCTTGGGCCAGCCATATATGTGGAAATGCCATGCTATCTATGAGTCTCGACCCCGTAGTGTCATTATTACTCTAGGGGGTCATCTCTATAGGATACCAGAGATAGTTCCAACTACTGCCCCACCTAAACAGTGCCGCAAGGTAGTATCTCATACTACAAAATTCATCTTCTCCACAATTTGTTCAAAGGGTGAACAGAAGGATACTGCAACCACCACAGCTTCGGCCAAAGCACCTTCTATCCAACAGAAGCAGGTCAACAATGTTGCAGCAAAGCACGACGATTCCTTTTACACATAGTCATCTAAAATAGCCAGACTGGTTAAAAAGGTCCAAACTTTCCAGCCACAAGTTCGTGACAGATTTCCACAAACTAAGCAGCGCGACTTCTCCAGCAAGACAAGCAGCTCACCAAGATGCAGATTCAACAAATGCTTTTCCCTCTCCCCCGGGAACTCAACGAAATGGAAACCATTGCTTCCTAAGGAGGGAGGATTGATCCAGGTGGATATCGGTGGCCACCCACCTTTTCCAAATGGCTCAAAACAGTTTTCTGGCCATTTTGGCAATTTACTATTTTTAGCAGGTTTTAACATCCGGGGCCATTTTGAGGGTCCAAATGAAGGTTTTTTTGAGATCGATGTTCTCAGTTATAACCAAATGCATAATAATTCCCCCAAAATGAATCTCCTCGATGATACCTTTCCAACGAGCTATCACACATCTAAAGCAGAGATGGTATGCAATAGTTACGACCCCGGGAAGTTGATGCACCAACTTACCCAAACGGGGCCCACATGACTTTTGGCGCTTCATCTCCTAGTGTTAGGTTTTTGGATGTCTAGGACTTTTGGCATTCCTGATTATTGTAAAAATGCCTCCAGAGCCTCATTGTAACCATCTTCTTACGAATGCGAGTAGCTGTCACATCTCTTCTCAGAGATAAGCTACCACCATTCTAACGAGTTTTTCACTCTGTATTTTACAGTCTCTGTACATTTATTTCATTAATAGAAATCGTGTATTACTATATATCTATGTTTATGGTTGTATATCTGATACATTTCTATTATATTAGTGAATATCTGTGATATCTATGTGCATTTATTTATTATATCTCCGACCTCATTTCGTGCCGAAAATATTCTGGATCAGTGTTATCAGAGCAGGCTGCTCTTGATCGTTTTTCAGTGCATGTCCCCGACGAGGTCCGAGTATAGCAATTTGGGTCTCTAGCTTGTCTCTCTCGAGGAAAATCGCTCTCACACACCCAAGAAACACTCAATGGCGGAAGAAAAGAAAAACAATGGAGCAGATGATCCTATCAGTCTGTTGCTTGAGCAAGCTCTCACGCGACAGAGGGACGAAATGATGGAGAATTTTTCCCACATCCTTCAACGCCTGCTGATAGCATCAGGCGCATCTTCATCAAGATACCACTTTGGAGGCACCTCGCCTTTCAAGGTGTAGGTTAATTTTGATATTCCCGTATTTGAAGGTCAAATAGATGCAGATGCCCTAGATAAATGGTTAAATCTGCTAGAAGGTTATTTCTCTGTTCATAATTTTTCAGACAAGGAAAATATCACCTTTGCACTCCTTAAGGCTCTCCCGCATGTCAAACATTGGTGGGAAACTTATTGGGAGTAGAGTTCCACAGAGGATTCTGGAATATATGGCCGAACCCACTTGGGAATTTTTTGTGGATGCGGTAAAGGAACAGTACTACCCTGTTGGCAACTATGAGGAACAATACATGAGATGGACCACACTGCGGCAAGAGAGGGGCCAAGCAGTTCTAGAGTTTACCAATACCTTCCATACCTTGTGCACCAAGCTAGGTATCAAAGACTGCGAACGACATTTGGTTCTGAAATACCGTGGGGCTCTACATAGATACATCCAAACTGAAATGGATTTTCTGGACATCTCATCACTTGGTGCTGCCTATCGATATGCTGTTAAAATCAAGTAGAAATTTAAGCACCAGAACAAATGGGAGGTCGGGTCTGCAAATCCACAGCAACCAAAGTATGACAAAGACAATCCTAACAAACAATCTCCCAAAAACCAATCCAAGCCACAGGAAAAGAAGGGTCACGGGAAGACAAAGAAGGACACCAGAAAATGGTGCGATTTCCACAAAAGCCCCTGGCACAACACCGACGAATGTCGCTCAAAACAGTCATTGGTGGCCGAGATCAAAGACAAGGAGTTGAACCCTGATTCAGAATCTGATTATGAAAATACTGGTAAAAGACAGATCATCGACGCAGACCCCACTGCTATTGTCGCGACCGCAGCAATTCAACCAGAAGAACCAACAGATCCAGAATAGGGGGACCACCTTTTTCATTCACAGATGTGGGTGAAGGGGACCCCGCTGCATTTTATTGTTGATAGCGGAACCCAGAAGAACCTCATCTTAGAAGAGGTCATCAAACAGTTGGGATTGTCGACAACACCACACCCGCAACCATACAACATTGGGTGGCTTCGCCAAGGACGAGATATTCATGTCAGCCAACAGTGTTGATTGTCATATGACATCCAACCCTTCAAGGATGAGGTATTATGTGATGTTGCCCCACTGGATGTCTGTGATGTTCTCTTGGGCCAACCATATATGTGGAAACGCCATGCTATCTATGAGTCTCGACCCCGTAGTGTCATTATTACTCTGGGGGGTCATCTCTACAGGATACCGGAGGAAGTTCCAACTACTGCCCCACCTAAACAATGCCGCAAGGTAGTATCTCCTACTACAAAATTCATCTTCTCCACAATCTGTTCAAAGGGTGAACAGAAGGATACTGCAGCCATCACAGCTTCGGCCAAAGCACCTTCTATCCAACAGAAGCAGGTCAACAAGGTTGCAGCAAAGTACAAAGATTCCTTTTACACACAGTCATCTAAAATAGCCTGACTGGTTAAAAAGTTCCAAATCTTCCAGCCACAAGTTCGTGACAGATTTCCACAAACTAAGCATCACGACTTCTCCAGCAAGACAAGAAGCTCACCAAGATGAAGATTCAACAAATGCTTTTCCCTCTCCCCCGGGAACTCAACACAATGGAGACCACTACTTCCTAAGGAGGGATGATTGATCCAGGTGGATATCGGTGGCCACCCACCTTTTCCAAATGGATCAAAACAGTTTTCTGTCCATTTTGGCAATTTACTATTTTTAGCAAGTTTTAACTTCTGGGGCCATTTTGAGGGTCCAAATGAAGGTTTTTCGAGATATAGGTTCTCAATGATATCGAAAGGCATAATAGATCCCCCAAAATAAATCTCCATGACAATACCTTTCCAACGAGCTATCACACATCTAAAACAGAGATCGGATGCAAAAGTTACGACCCCGGGAAGTTGATGCACCAACTTACCCAAACGGGGCCCACATGACTTTTGGCGCTTCATCTCCTAGGGTTAGGTTTTTGGATGTCTAGGACTTTTGACATTCCCGATTATTGTAAAAAGGCCTCCAGAGCCTCATTGTAACCATATTCTTACGAATGTGAGTAGCCGTCACATCTCTTCTCAGAGATAAGCTACCACCATTCTAACGAGTCTTTCACTCTGTATTTTACAGTCTCTGTACATTTATTTCATCAATAGATATCGTGTATTACTGTATATATGTGTTTATGGTTGCATCTCTGATACATTTCTATTATATTAGTGAATATCTGTGATATCTCTGTGCATTTATTTATTATATCTCCGACCTCATTTCGTGCCGAAAATATTCTGGATCGGTGGTATCAGAGCAGGCTGCTCTTGATCGTTTTTCAGTGCATGTTCCCGACGAGGTCCGAGTATAGAAAGTTGGGTTTCGAGCTTGTCTCTCTCAAGGACAATCAATCTCACACACCCAAGAAACCCTCAATGGTGGAAGAAAAGAAAAATGATGGAGCAGACGATCCTATCAGTCTGTTTCTTGAGCAAGCTCTCACGCGACAGAGGGACGAAATGATGGAGAATTTTTTCCACATCCTTCAACGCCTGTCGATAGCATCAGGCGCATCTTCATCAAGCGACCACTTTGGACGAACCTCGCCTTTCAAGGTACAGGTTAATTTTGATATTCCCGTATTTGAAGTTCAAATAGATGCAGATGCCCTAGATAAATGGTTAAATTTGCTAGAAGGTTATTTCTCTGTTCATATTTTTTCAGACAAGGAAAAGATCACCTTCACACTCCTTAAGGCTCTCCCCCATGTAAAACATTGGTGGGAGGAGCAGAGTTCCACAGAGGATTCTGGAATATATGGGGCCGATCCCACTTGGGAATTTTTTGTGGATGCGGTAAAGGAACAGTACTACCCTGTTGGCAACTATGAGGAACAATACATGAGATGGACCACACTGCGGAAAGAGAGGGGCCAAGCAGTTCTAGATTTCACCAATACCTTCCATACCTTGCGCACCAAGCTAGGTATCAAAGACTCCGAACGACATTTCGTTCTGAAATACCATGCGGCTCTACACAGATACATCCAAACTGAAATGGATTTTCTGGACATCTCATCACTTGGTGCTGCCTATCGATATAATCGAACAAAAATTTAAGCACCAGAACAAACGAGAGTTCGGGTCTACAAATCCACAACAACCAAAGTATGACAAAGACAACCCTAACAAACAGTCTCCCAAAAACCAATCCAAGCCACAGGAAAAGAAGGGTCACGGGAAGACAAAGAAGGACACCGAAAAATGGTGCGATTTCCACAAAAGCCCCTGGCACAACACCGACGAATGTCTCTCAAAATAGTCATTGGTGGCTGAGATCAAAGACAAGGAGCCAAACCCTGATTCAGAATATGATTATGAAAATACTGGTAAAATACAGATCATCGCTGCAGACCCCACTACTATTGTTGTGACCGCAGCAATTCAACCAGAAGAACCAACAGATCCAGAAGAGGGGGAGCGCCTTTTTCATTCATAGATGTGGGTGAAGGGGACCTCGCTGCATTTTATTGTTGATAGCGGAAGCCAGAAGAACATCATCTTAGCAGAGGTCATCAAACAGTTGGGATTTTCGACAACACCACACTCGCAACCATATAGCATTGGGTGGCTTCGCCAAGGATGAGATCTTCGTGTCAGCCAGCAGTGTCGATTGTCATACGACATCCAACCCTTCAAGGATGAGGTATTATGTGATGTTTCCCCACTGGATATCTGTGATGTTCTCTTGGGCCAGACATATATGTGGAAACTCCATGCTATCTATGAGTCTCGACCCCGTAGTGTCATTATTACTCTGGGGGGTCATCTCTACAGGATACCAGACGTAGTTCCAACTACTACCCTACCTAAACAGTGCCGCAAGGTAGTATCTCATACTACAAAATTAATCTTCTCCACAATCTTTTCAAAGGGTGAACAGAAGGATACTGCAGCCACCACAGCTTCAGCCAAAGCACCTTCTATCCAACAGAAGCAGGTCAACAAGGTTGGAGCAAAGAACAAAGATTCCTTTTACACACAGTCATGTAAAATAGCCAGACTGGTTAAAAAGGTCCAAACCTTCCAGCCACAAGTTCGTGACAGATTTCCACAAACTAAGCAGTACGACTTCTCCAGCAAGACAAGCAGCTCACCAAGATGTAGATTCAACAAATGCTTTTCCCTCTCCCCCAGGAACTCAACGCAATGGAGACCATTGCTTCCTAAGGAGGGAGGATTGATCCAGGTGGATATTGGTGGCCACCTACCTTTTCCAAATGGCTCAAAACAATTTTCTGGCCATTTTGGCAATTTACTATTTTTAGCAGGTTTTAACTTTCGGGGCCATTTTGAGGGTCCAAATGAAGGTTTTTCAAGATAGAGGTTCTCAATGATATCCAAAGGCATAATAGGGTCCCTAAAATTAATCTCCTCGATGATACCTTTCCAACGAGCTTTCACACATCTAAAACGGAGATCGTATGCAAAAGTTACGACCCCGGGAAGTTGATGCACCAACTTACCCAAACGGGGCCCACATGACTTTTGGCGCTTCATCTCCTAGGGTTAGGTTTTTGGATGTCTAGGACTTTTGGCATTCCCGATTATTGTAAAAATGCCTCCAGAGCCTCATTTTAACCATCTTCTTACGAATGCAAGTAGCCGTCACATCTCTTCTCAGAGATAAGCTACCACCATTCTAGCGAGTCTTTCACTCTGTATTTTACAGTCTCTGTACATTTATTTCATTAATAGAAATCATGTATTACTGTATATATGTGTTTATGGTTGCATCTCTGATACATTTATATTATATTAGTGAATATCTGTGATATCTCTGTGCATTTATTTATTATATCTCCGACATCATTTCATGCCGAAAATATTCTGGATCAGTGGGATCAGAGCAGGTTGCTCTTGATCGTTTTTCAGTGCATGTCCCCGACGAGGTCCGAGTATAGCAAGTTGGGTATCGAACTTGTCTCTCTCGAGGAAAATCGCTCTCACACACCCAAGAAACCCTCAATGGCGGAAGAAAAGAAAAATGATGGAGCAGACGGTCCTATTAGTCTGTTGCTTGAGCAAGCTCTCACGCGACAGAGGGACGAAATGATGGAGAATTTTTCCCACATCCTTCAATGCCTGCCGATAGCATCAGGCGTATCTTCATCAAGCGACCACTTTGGAGGCATCCCGCCTTTCAAGGTACAGGTTAATTTTGATATTCCCGTATTTGAATGTCAAATCGATGCAGATGCCCTAGATAAATGGTTAAATCTGCTAGAAGGTTATTTCTCTGTTCATAATTTTTTAGACAAGGAAAAGATCACCTTCGCACTCCTTAAGGCTCTCCCCCATGTCAAACATTGGTGGGAAACTTATTGGGAGCA
>ML838042.1:44944-64550 GCA_009831015.1 Picea engelmannii | reverse complement strand
CATCTTTTTCATTAGTCTCAAAATGAATCACTTACAATGAGTTCTGAGACTGGCCACCGTTCCTCGATCCTGATCCTGGGCTCTTCCTCTTCTTCTGTCCTCCAACTGCTGCAACATGAAGTTCTCCTAAAGCTTGAGGCAAAGCTAAAGGGTGGGGGACAATAATAGGCTTGGCAATTTGGCAGAGTTTCTTTGCTATCCTTTTTCCTCCTCTTGCATAGTACCCCTACCCCTCCTTTTATAGGCTAGAAGGAGCTAGGGTTCTAGGCGAACTCTCGGCCATGCATGGCGGAGAGTTTCAGTTAACTGACAAACAGCCTCGTATCCCGGCGGAAACTTCCCTGATTTTTTTCTTTGTTAGGTACCCGCGGGCTGTTTTGGGTTAGCCCGCGGATGCCCGCGTGCAGTATAAGGACAGCAAGCGGTTGCCCGCGCCCAGTAAGAAGTTAGGGCGCAGGTTGCTTGTTTTAAGTGGTTTTTTGAGGAGTTGCTCAGCATGGCTTTGGCTAAGAAGAGGCATGAGTTGGCCTGATGCCAGGTAAACATGTGTGGTGCATTTTAGGGTTATAACAGATACCCTATAAAAATCATCAGCAGACGTAGGTGGTAAAGGAACACAAGTCCGTATCGACCTTCGCAGGTCACAAACTGCTTAATTATCATCAAAGTATCATGCCAGCGCAGTTTAAGTGCAGAAATAGGCATACCTCTGTCACAAGAGGTGACTTTGCATGATTGAAACAACAATGTCCACGGCACTTCCTCGACCCTGCAATTCTTAAACCAATGTTGTCTCGAAGTAAGTAACCCTATAGCTGAGCTGATAAACTATTCATCAATCTCTAACTATACATCACCTACCTTGGCTCGATAGCCATCGAAGGTCATGGCAAACTGTCGAGATATTCAAAGGTTAAAACCCTCGAATCGTTTCATGAAGGTAAGCCATCCACTGTCTTTCAAATCTTGGCGGGCATTGTCAAACATTAACAGGGCCTGGTTGCCATTGGGTTCAACTGGCACGACTAGGGCCATGGAGCCGAATGCATGGTAAGGGAAGGGTTCGAATTCACCAACACACATAGTAATAGAGCTACCCGAACCAACAGCAATGAACGAGCCAAAAGGGGTAAGAATAAATGCGCGCATGCGAAGGTGGTGGAGTCTGCGATGCATAATATTCATTATCCAAGTACAACTGCCAAATTTCATAGTTGTTCACTCCATAATAATATTTCAACCATTAAGCCATGTGTACAACGAATGAAATCAAATGTGTATGCCAATACACGCAAATGTTATGCCATGGTGTTCAAACATCCGACGTATAAATCAAAACCCAAAATCAACTATGCGCCAATGTATATAATCAAAAGTTTAACGAAGGTGCCAAACGATATTCATAATAGTTGACAAGCCAAAAATTATAAAAAGATTAACATAAGGATTATATCATAAATATATGGGAAAAATTAATTATAACCCCTATGCATTTTCATAGAATCAATGATCAGGCAAGTCATAAAAAGTGTAAATCCAAATGCTCAATGCCTTACAAACTCAATAAAATCAAGTTATGCAATCAATATAAGAATGTCCAATGAGCGTAGTTTGAAAGTCCTTCCAGCCACATAACGATAAACAAAAGGTAAGAGCAATAGGTATATCGATAAAAAGATCATGACAGTTCATATAGTGGTCGAAATGTGACCCCGAAAGGAGAAATTTTCACGCTTACAGCCATGAAAACTTAAAGAAGACAAATGTGCAAATGTCACAAGAAATGAAAATGTCGTCTATTTGAAACATGCGACGAAAACTTGATGTTCGCAAGACATAGGTGTAGGCAGCTTATAGGATAATAGAAAAAAGTGAATTGGCTGCCAACAATGGCGACACACTGGTAGAAGCAGTTATCTCTGCAAAAGTAACAAATTTAGATTAAGACAACAAAAATAATTTCAACTTAAAAATAACAACCAGAAAATCGTACAAACATCATCATTAATCATATTTTCTAGCAGTGTTTTAAAAGATGAAAACCAATAATAGTCTTAAGACCAGCAAGTCACGATATTAAAGATAAAATCTTCAATACTGTTGGCATAGCCGCTGCTGCCAGCAGGCGTCCATAGCCTCGACAGGGTTTCCATTTAACCCACTCTGTCATCTGTATCTTGTCAAGAAGTTCTGGATCATAATAAAGGACATTAAAGAGGTTTCTTTTTTACGGATTTTCATGTACCCGACATTGCTTCGCTGCCAGCGGGCCTGTTCAGTACCCCGACGAAGTTGTCTTGGCATCATGCATGCATTTACCCGCTGCCAACGGACTTGTTCAGTATCTCGATGGGTTTACAAGAACTTCCCACAGCTCTTATTAATAATTTTTAATTTTGTTTTTCATAGGTATATCGCTGAGCGGGGTGACGCTGAAAATCTTGATATTTTAACATGTTTTTTCAGACCTCATCAGAATTTTTTAGAACTGTCCTTTATTCAGCTCCAAAGATGTTTTATTTATAAAACCAACTTCCTACGAGGGAGACATCTTTTGAGTCATTCCTTTACGGAAAAGGGACAGCGTAAAAAGATAATAGATGATAATGACAAGCTTTGCTCAAAGATTGAAATCAGTAAACTTCTTTCAAACAACAAAATTTCCCAACATAGATATTGATTTCAGCAATATATCATTGATGTTTGTACAAATTTTCAAAAGTTATTTCAGCGAAGAAATTTTCTATCATCTTTGTCTGAATAGCTCAGTGTACAGGTATGTATATTTTTCAAAAAACACAAACTGATAAATGCAAATCAAAATCAAAACAGAAAGCAAACGAAAATGCAAACAAAAATGAAATATTTACATAATATACAAGGGTAGTTATCATGCAAAGTATCTTTTCAGGGCTTGGCCATTCACCGGGTAGGTGTCAAGCTTCCCTTCAAGATTTTGCAATCGAAAGGAACTAGGACCCAACTTTTCAGCAATTAAAAACGGTCCAAGCCATAAATTTTGAAATTTTGTGTGCTCACCCTTTCCTTCGTGTGGTTTGTCCCATTTTAAGACGAGATCGCCTACTTCAAAATTCCTATCAGAAGCAGAATTAGAATCGAACCAGCTTTTAATCAATTGTTGATGTTGATCTAACTTATGCTTAGCTTGGGCTCTTACTTCTTCTAGCTTCATCAAAGCGTTAATTCGGTTTTCTAAGGGGGGACAATCTTCTTCTTGGATCTTTTGTGACAACTGAAGTGAAGGAAGAAGAATGTGAGGTGGTAGAATAGCTTCTCTGCCATAAATGAGAAAAAAGGGGGAGTTATCTATAGCGGCTTTTGGCGTTACCCTATCAGCCCACAGTGCGTTCAGCAGTGCATTGTGCCAATTCTTGTGATTTTCAACCACCGTTCTCTTGATAATTTTAATCAAGTTCTTGTTTGTTGATTCTGCTAATCCGTTGCCCTGGGGGTAGTAGCTAGCAGAAAACTTCAGCTTTATTCCTTTTTCCAAAGAAAAATCCCTCATCTCAAGAAAAGAAAAGTATGAAGCGTTGTCAAAGACCAGACAATTAGGGATACCGAAACGAGTGATAATATTCGAGTTTAGAAAGGTGATTACCTGACTGGTGTTGACAGTTCTTAGCGCAGCAGCTTCAGACCATCGAGTAAAGTAATCTGTGGCTGTCACAATATACTTGTGTTGTTGTGAGGACAGAGGGTTAATTGGACCTATGATCTCAAGGCCCCATTGCTGGAAAGGAGAATCTACTGAAACAGGTTGCAAGGGAAAGGATGGTTTTTGTAACCGCCCTGATGCTTTCTGACAAATGATACATTTACGACACAAGGCATGGGCATCCCTAAAAAGCGTGGGCCAATAGTAACCAGCTCTTAACACCTTATGAGCAGTGGTGTCACCACCGAAGTGACCACCAGCTTCTCCTACATGCAACTCGAGCAAGACTTTTTCTGCTTCGTCTTTCTCGAGACAGCGCATCAGTACGCCGTCAAAATTCTGACGAAACAGTACACTGTTAACTACATGAAAGGAGGCAGACTTTAGTCTTAACGCTCTTCTCTTGGTGGGGTCAAGGTGATGGGGTGTTGACCCATGTTCAAGACAGAATCTAATATCACCGTACCAGGGACTAACGAGGTTTTGTGTACAACAAATCAAACTTTGATCGCTTTGTCCTAGGTTTGAAGTATCACTATCTTCTTGTTGTCCTATTTCCGAATCAACAACCAACTTACACAACCCTTGACCTCTCATAATCTGAGCTGGGGTGATTTCTAAGTCATACTCCTGCAAGGAGGTGACCCAGTTAGCTCTCTTCTCTCCTAACTCCTTCTGTACTAACAAGTTCCTTATAGCAGGGTAGGGGACAATGACTTTCATTATTGACTTCAAAAGATAGGACCAGAAATGCTTAACTTCTTTGAAAACAGCATAGGCTTGCCGATCAACCGTTGGGTAGTTAAGTTCATCACCTTTGAAAGCGGAGCTCATAAAGGCGATGGGTACTTTGTTATTATCGGCATTCTTCTGAGTTAGGACAGCGACATAGGAATGGTCAGAGGCAAAAGTATAGAGTGTAAAATCTTGAGAGAAGTTAGGGCTCAAGAGAGATAGAGAATCTATTATGGACTTCTTTATGGCATTAAAAGCTTGATTTTTTGTGGGTCCCCAGTGATACTGGGTGTCTTTCTTAATCAGGTTCTGTAGAGGCCTGACCATTTCGGAGAAACTGGGGACGAATCTTCTCACGAAGTTAATCAGGCCTAAGAAAGACTACATGGATTTTTGGGATGTAGGAGGGGGAACTTTAGCGATGACTTGAGTCCTCTCGAGGTCAATAATCATCCCATCACTAGACACTATGAATCCTAGGAGTTTACCCCGTTCTACTCCGAAGATGGACTTTTTGGGGTTCAAGGAGATGATGTATTTACGACATCATAGCAGAACGGCTCGTAAATGAGCTAGATGATCATCTTTGTTTTTAGAGTAAATAGTCACATCATCTAAGTAAACTATGACGGAGTGATTGATTAAGCCTCGAAAAGCAATGTCCATTGCTCTCTGAAAGGTAGCACCAACATTAATCAATCCAAAGGGCATTTTGCGATAAGCATAAGTGCCCCACGGGGTATGGAAGGTAGTTTTGAGTTGGTCTGGCGGAGACATTAAGACTTGGTTGTATCCAGAGAAACCATCTAATAGGGATAGCCTCTCAGAACCAGATACTTGTTGAAGGATCTGTTCCATGGGTGGGACAAAATAATTGTCTTTGTCAGACACTCTATTGAGGTTTCGTAAATCGACGCAGAGTCGGATTTCCCCATTTTTCTTCCGAACTGGGACAAGTTTGGACACCCATTGAGTGTGCCTAACAGGAAAAATTATTTTAGCACTTAGGAGTTTATTCTATTCATTTTGAATGGTCGGTCCTAGTTTAGGGTGCATCTTCCTCAGTTTCTGTTGGAAGGGTAAGGTTTGGGGCTTCATCAGGATGACATGTTGTATGATATTAGAGTCAAACGTTTTAAGATCATCATACGTCCACACAAAGACATCCTTAAATTCTTTAAATAATTTAACAAAAGCAACATTTTCTTGTCTAGAACATCCCAAGCCTAAGTTAATGCACTGAGGATTTTCACTAGTTCCTAAGTTCACTTTTTCATAAGACAACGAGGAACTATTAGTTTTACAATTGACCATCTTTTTAAATTTATCTTCAAAATCATAAAACTTCTCTAATCTAACTATGGATTTGGGTATGGAATTTACCATGTCCGATAGAGCTTCAAGAGATTTCGGATCAAGTATTACCATAAAATCGTGCAAATTGTCGTCGTGTGTGCGTTCATCTATCACCGTGCCTTGAAAGGTTTCTTCCATGTGCAGAAAGTTAATGATCTACTGATCATCGTCAAATACTCTCCAGTTTGTGATATTGTCAGGAACAGATGGTCGAAACAATAGCTCGATGGAGAATGCGTCTGAGGATAAGCCTTCTACAGGAAGAATTTTAGAGGCTACATTAGCTAATAGATCTGCTTCAGCATTGTTCAATCTAGGAATGGAATTTATATTGAAAGCAGAAAATTTATTCATTAAACTCCATACCTCAGACTAGTAACTTTTGAGATGCGGGGAAAGACAGTGTATAGAATCTCTTACCTGTCTAACCACTATTTCAGAGTCGCCAAATACGACCAGGTTTTGAATGTTCATATCCAAAGCTTTTCTGAGACCTTGTAGTAAAGCCTCATATTCTATAGTATTGTTAGTACATTCAAATTCTAGTCTACAAACCATTAATGTCTTGTTACCTGCCGGATTGATGATGATGCAACCTGCACCAGCTCCTTCTTTAGACTTAGAACCATCGAAATATAGAGACCAAATTTGATTTCCATCGGGCTCATGGGACTGTTGCATAGAATCTGTTGGTTGCATATATGCTACGATCTCAGACTACTATTCTGGATTGATGATAGGTGAGACCTCAGCCATGAAATTGTCGAAGAAGGTGTCCATCCCTTGGACTTCGGGTGAATTAGCAGAAGGTGTATATGGTTCGTTAGGATTGTTCAAATCTGTGACCGTGAACTTAAGGTAGCGCTCACGATTCACCCTGATCTTGTTAGGCTTACCGTTCTCTGGGAGCCATAAGTGAGACCAGTCTGTTGCGAAGTAACCATGTAGCTGCTCTGACCAGTCCCTACTTAAAAATAGACCATACACTTCTGGAATATCCACAATGATTATATCAATAACCTGATGAACCTTTGGGTTAGACGATAATCTAATCAATACATTTTTTAATTCGCCTATAAATTTAACATTTGTCCAATCAAGTTGTATGATTTTTAAAGTAGATGGTTCCACTTCAGCGTTAATCTTTTGGAAGACATACCATGGCATCACATTGGATGACTCCCCTGAGTCGACCATACAATTATGCACATTTCTGTTGAAAATCTCGAAAGTTAAAAGAAAAGGAGGTACATTTTTGCGAGTAGTGGGGGTAGTAGCTTATGGCTTCTTACTCGCAATTTCTAATGCTACTTTATCTACATTATTTACATTATTCACATTATTTACAGGGACTATAGGAAGGCTTCCTTTATCTTGAGGATCAGGATTATTTTTAGTGGAAGTCTTCTGCGGAACTTTGCTTTGCACAACCTTGTTACCATTGGAATTGCCACTTTTGCCATTCTCTGAAATATTTTGCAACATTTTTGTAACAAAAATGGAAACTTCAATAACTCATAAATAGAAATGTTAGCCCTTAACTTTTTAAGATCTTCAACAACATCATAATCTAAGTTGGGGTTCACATTACTCTATTTAATCTCAACTGATTTAGATGGCTTTGGAGGTGAAGTTGTAGTGTTTTCGGTAGAAGGCTTGTTTGTTGTCTTACTCCTAGTATTATAAGGGTGTACAGTCTCGAAGTTAGCTTGAAATATGTTGTCCAAGAAGTGTCCAAAGATGTTTGGAAAAGACTCTTCTTCTTGAAGAGTTTCCTGTTCAACTACCTCCTGAGGGGTCTCAGGGGGCATCAAGTTATCTTGGGCTTCTAGAATTGTTTGAAGGGCACATTGCAAACTTTCTAGATTTAAGCCTTCGGAGTTTGGATTAGGTCGGTTGGTAGGAAAAGGATTTCGGAAAGGGGTTTTCTAGGGTCCTTTACTTGAAGAAGCTTCTTCAGTCGACCTTTTTAAGTCTATAACTTGATTTGACAGTTTTTGAACAACTTTAGTTAGATTTTCCAAATCAGAGTTTTCAAGTTGTGTTTTACTTTGCGTAGGTCTGGGGAGAATTTCAATCTTCTTTTTGGATGAAGAACTAGTTTCAGTTTCGTTGCTAGAAGAGTCTTTAAGACTAAGTATGTCTTTTTCAATATGGTCGGCCTCCTCAAAGGCTTCTAACAACGTGGCTTTCTTAGATATTTTAACCCAAATAGCTATACTTTGATGTAAAGCTTTAGTGTAGTAAGCTATTATAAGACTCTCAACAGGCATGGAATCTGCAGGGATTCGATTTTTAAGTGTCAATAATCTTTGATTAAAGTCTTTAACTTTTTCTTTTGGGTTCATTTTTAAGCTAGAAAGGTCCATGAATAAGACTTCCGGAGGTTTACCATCTCTGAACTTTTCCAAAAAGCATGACTCAAACTTTTCCGAAGACACGATGGTATGGGGTTGTTGGGAAAAGTACCAAGTGGATGCATTACCCTCAAAAGTATAAGGGAACAACATACAGACAACGTCTTCATGTTCAACATTGCGGAGTCTAATGGCTAACATAAATTTTTTGATATGATCTCCAGCTATCTGTTTTGAGTCGAGGTGAAACTTGGGAAGCCATTTCTCCGGGTGTTTAGGTAAAGGGTGTTGAGCTCTAGGTATAGCTACAACATCCTGGTCAAGCCAAGGTCTAGCAGGATTGTTCTAATTTTCCATTGGGGTAGTGGGTGTGGAAGGCTGAGAAGGTGAATTGCCTTTTTCTGATGAGGAATCTCCTCCAGAAGAAGAAGGAGGTGATGGAGGTGGTGAAGGAGGTATCCCAGATCCTCCTGCAGCAGGATTTAAGTTTGGATCTGTAGAATTCACAGTGAGGTTAGTGTCACCTAATTGTTCTCTGATATCGGAGAAGTCCAAAGGTTGACCCCACGGATGGTTTGGTTGCCTAAGATGAGCTAAGGCACTATGTGTTTTAATAAGAGATTGACGGACAATCTCTTGGATGTCACCACCTGTAGGATTAGGGGATGCTGGCTCAACTGTGATCTGTGGATCATCGGTTGAAGTAGTTGTTGTTTGAAGGGGAATATTATCGTGTGAACGGTTTCTAGTCACTATAGGTGAGTGATTAGGGGGGGGAGGAGTCTTGCGACTGCCTCGTGCCATTAATTAAGTTTAGGCCCTCCTTCTAGCACCATTTGTTGACGGGTTAAATTGATCGTCCGTCAACTGAGAGAGTGGAACCGGTCTGGGGTTGTCTAATAACCCAAGCCATTTGGAATGAACCACCCTGACGGGTTTAGCGGCTCCGTTAGCCGATCTAAGGGCCTAAGAAAACAAAAAAGAAAACTAATCTAAACTAACTAATCTAACTAAAACTAAATAAAACAAACTAAACTAACTAACATTAAACAAAACTAACTAACAAACTAATTTAATTAAAACTAACTATCAAACTAACTAACTAACAATAAACTAAACTACTCTAACAATTCTATGTACTACTATACTAACTACTAACTACAATAAAACAAATTCACAAAATGTACAAAATTGACAATTTATAGATTTAATTAAAACCTGAAAAAATTCATTTGCAATCTGTCCTAAGACAAAGAAAGATATTTTTGTTGATTTTATAATTTTATAAACAAGAAATAAAACAAAAAACTAACTAAACCAAACACTAATATACTAATTCTAACTATAAATCTAACTAAACTTATATCTAAACTAAACTATTAATAAATACACTAAACAAACAAATGACAAACTGACCTGGAAACACTCCATATTTGTCCTGTGTATGATGATTGTACTAGCATATCGGAGGAAGGAAACTCGCACCGATTACTCCAGAAGCTTCTCGTAAACGATAAACTGCAATGCTCTTTGAGTTGTTTACAGGACAAACAAGACATAAAAAAACATAACAATTATATGATTTATAAATCTCTGCAATTAGGTAAACTTGTTATGCAAAAACTTATACTTAATAATTCAATTAATGAAGAAAAGAAATCTGTCATTCACAAACTGAAACAAGTAATTGCTATGTTTTTAAATACTAGAAGAAATCAGATATGGATTATATTAAATAAAAAATATCATTTGCAAAAGACTAAGATAGCTAAAGTAGTCATTAACCAAATGCAAATTGATAAACATAAACGTGAAACAAAAGATTGATATTATGAAAAGCTAAAGTTGTAGCAGAACATCAACTTCTGTCTTGTATTAAAATTCCATATCCTTGTTCTCCCACGAATGAGGATGATCATTATTACAAAAATAATAAGTATTTAAAGGTTTTCCACAGGGTAAAACCTCCCTGTGGAAGTTATAAAACTGTTTGCATGAAATTTGGGAGATATCCCAAAATTGCCTAAACTAGAAAATTAAAATGAAACTAAAACATCCAAATATCCTCTAAACTGTCCATGAAATCCCATGCAATTTCGAATTCACCTGAAACAGGTCAGAAATAGACAAGTTAGAGAGATATTTTATTAATAAAATAATAAAAATCTAATTCTACAGACTTAGCTACATAATCATCTGATTCTGTAGCTAGTCTAAAATAAGATACAGAATCAGAATTGAAATTAAATCAAATCTTTTAAGAAATTCCATTCAATTGACATCCAATAATTACTTGAGAATGAATCATAAATTGAAACCGTTATTCCATTATGAACTCAAATAGAATACACATCATTTAACCGAGTACAGAGATGGCAATACTCTGTTTCAATTATAGTCATGAGTCAGGTAAATGAAATCATATGTAATAGAATCGTAATCATTTCTCAACCAATCGAATCCATCTGTTATGAGATCGTTTTGATATTCAATTGAAAATAGAACAAATCGCACACACATCGTTACACTTGTGAATCAAACAGGATTATCACGATAACTGTATAGCAAGCGATTTGGGCTGTGAACGAATCCAAACGAGAATTGACTTGTAACAAAATCATAATAGGATTAATCAAACAGTGTTTGTTATAGATTTCGATCGTTGATCATTACACAGTCAGCAAATAGGATCGATTAATTTTGATCACAATCGTTTCAATCAAACGAATCATATCAGGGTTTGACCAATTCATTTCACAAATTTAAAACACAGAGCATCAATTATAGTCTGAACTCGACTCATAGGACAAACTTGCCAAATTAGAAAAAGAGTGAATCGATTTAGCTAAGATTTTCACACAGTTGCTATGATTTGGATTCATTCCCGATTCAGGCGCGAATGTTATTTGAGCGTAATGTTTTCATCGAAGAGACAGAGTCATTATCCTTAACTTGGAAACAATCAAAGATAGAACATCACACGACTCAGCATCGTAACAAGTATTTTCCTGAAAACATTTACCAGTCATAGCATACCAATGATAATGAAATCGAATCCGAGCAAAATCATAACAATCAAACTCGATCAAATCGTTTACCAACCATAGCATATGGATCATAACCAAATCAAATCCGAGCATGATTGTGTTCTAAACTGAATATGAAAATTTTCCTTTTCAAATCGGATACAAACCAATTCATATGAAGGTAAACTATTAATTTTGTCACCTTAACAAGGCAAGTCAATCAATCAAATTCAAGTGAAGATCACTCAAATCCAATCAAAATCTATTGATTTCTATACTAGGAATAATCAGATCGTATATTGAATCGAAATTTCTTTTTATTCAAAGCAAAGCTATATATAGAATGCACACAATATAACAGAGCCATTCATGGTGTGAACAAACCTGTTTAAAAACTGAATTGAAAACATTATAAAAACCTAGATTATTTACAAAACAAAACGATGTCAAAACCATACATGTGTAGCGACGAGGCTGCTTGCTTATACCAGCTTGGAATTTACAATAGTCGTGGCTGATTCCAATTTCTTGAACAGGATGGAGCCGGTTGTCTTTTTCTTTTTATCTGTCGTTTGGAGCTTGGCCTTTTGATTGGTTAGGACTGCAATCTGGTCTTCCAATGATTGAATCCTTGATTGGAGTATCGGAACATCAATATAATATCACTCTAACCATGAATTTCATTGATCACAGGGTGACTGTGTGGGTTTAGACAGAGCAGGCGAGGGTTTGGACAAATCATCGAGGGTTTCACAAAGCACTTCAATACCCAGGTAGTTAGGTTCATCCTTTAGGCAGGGGGGTAGGTTTGATACAAAATCATAAGGGGGTTTGTGACACAAACCCTGCGAGTAGGGATACTCACTAACTAAAAAACGTTCCACTTCCGTATCAGAGTCCTCACTCAAGACGATAGGGTTTGGCTCAACAGGGGGTTCTGGCTTGTTCCTTGCCATCCGTGAAATCAAACGTGCATTCTTTTTACCCTTATCGTTAGCAATAGGGCTTGCCTTGGGCTTTTTTGTCATAGGCTTAACAGTCTCAACACTCTTAGTCATAGTGTGGGGTAAGTTGATAGGAGGGTCAGCTGAGGGTTTAGGTAGTAGGACATGGTAGGGAACTGGGGGTACAGCCTTGGTTTCAACTACCACAGATTTATCAATCTATACAGGGTCGATGTCCTCAAAGCCATTACGGGCGATGAAAGCCTTCCAACTATCACCCAGCAAACTCAAATGATAAACAATGATGAGCTTAATAAGCCCATGATGAAACAGGCTGTTGTTAGCCTTGTGCCTCTTAAACCTTTTCGACATCTTATACAAGCTCCAATGAAAATAGAAAGGCATGTTTAGGGGATACCCTATAAAAATCATCAGCAGACGCATGTAGTAAAGGAACACAAGTCTGTATCAACCTTCGCAGGCCACAAACTACTTAATTATCATCAAAGTATTGTGCCAGCGTGGTTTAAGTGCAGAAATAGGCATACCTCTGTCACAAGAGGTGACTTTGCGTGATTGAAACAACAATGTCCACTGCACTTCCTCGACCCTGCAATTCTTAAACCAACGCTGTCACGAAGTAGGTAACCCCGTAGCTGAGCTGATAAACTGTTCATCAATCTCTAACTGTACATCGCCTACCTTGGCTCGATAGCCATCAAAGGTCATGGCAAACTGTCAAGCTACTTAAAGGTTAAAACCCTCGAATCGTTTCACGAAGGTAAGCCATCCACTGTCTTTCAAATCTTGGTGGGCATTTTCAAACATTAACAAGGCCTGGTTGCCATTAGGTTTAACTCGCATGACTGGGGCCATGGAGCCGAATGCATGGTAAGGGAAGGGTTCGAATTCACCAACACACACAATAATAGAGCTACCCGAACCAACAGCAATGAACGAGCCAAAAGGGGTAAGCATAAATGCATGCATGCGAAGGTGGTGGAGTCTTCCATGCATAATATTTATTATCCAAGTACAACCACCAAATTTCATAGTTGTTCACTCCATAATAATAGTTCAACCATTAAGCCATGTGTACAACCAATGAAATCAAATGTGTATGCCAATACATGCAAATTTTATGCCATGGTGTTCAAACATCCGACGTATAAATCGAAACCCAAAATCAACTATGTGCCAATGTATATAATCAAAAGTTTAACCAAGGTGCCAAACGATATTCATAATAGTTGACAAGCCAAAAATTATAAAAAGATTAACATAAGGATTATATCATATATATATGGGAAAAATTAATTATAACCCCTATGCATTTTCATAGAATCAATGATCAGGCAAGTCATAAAAAGTGTAAATTCAAATGCTCAATGCCTTACAAACTCAATAAAATCAAGTTATGCAATCAATATAAGAATGTCCAATGAGCGTAGTTCGAAAGTCCTTCCAGCCACATAACGATAAACAAAAGGTAAGCGCAGTAGGTATATCGATAAAAATATCATGACAGTTCAAATAGTGGTTGAAATGTGACCCCGAAAGGAGAAATTTTCACGCTTACAGTCATGAAAACTTAACGAAGACGAATTTGCAAATGTCGCAAGAAATGAAAATGTCGTCTATTTGAAAAATGCAATGAAAACTTGATGTTCGCAAGACATAGGTGTAGGCAACTTATAGGATAATAGAAAAAAGTGAATTGGCTGCCAACACTAGTCTCATAGTCATGACTCATACAGTGTTACCCTCTCCTTATGGAAATGACCAACAAGGGTCACTTTTTGGGAAATAGCAACATTCCCAAAGGATTCCTCTTAATCTTGTTTAAATAGATTATCCTTGTTGTCGATCCTAACCATTATAGGTCAGGTAATCTAACCCTACATATTTTCATCAGTCCTCTCAACCGTGAGGAGTTATATGCTCAGGGTTTTAGTCTTTTAATAATGCAGTAATTATAACTTTCTAAGGACCCTACCAGCCCTTACCAGATTTCCCAAATCATGAAGGAGTTCTTCATTTGGATCTTAATTCTTACCTAACTAGCCATCTCAATTGCAAGAGACTCTACCTGCTTTAATAGGTAGCCATCATCACACTATAACAGAACAACTCAGTTCCTGTCCCTTGTCTGGCTCGTGCAACTTCATAGCACAATTTATTCCACCTCTATTATTCACACTCAAGTCTTATCAGTAATACAAATCAGTGCATTCCTACTCGTATAAGAGTAGTTACCATCTTAACAGAGGGGTTAAAGAAATTCCCAATTTACAGTTTCATTCTGCAGTCCTTCTTATTAAAGAGAAAATGTAGATAACAATATTTCTTTATGCGACTCGTACATGAGCCCAACTAGGCCAAGTGTTGTAACCATGCTCTGATACCAATTTGTCACACATCCACTATGGCATAATGAATTTTTTTACCTTTTCTCGAGGGACAGAATCTCCGAAGTCCTACAGGGCTTAGCACAGGCTAGCTCTTTCCTTTTTCCCACCTCCATGTGATCATTGATTATGACCACAGGCCAAACAACTAGGCGCCTTTTCACATTTCGCGACTCAGCGATATAAGCGAGTTGAGTCTTTCGACTCTGCGAACCCTAAAATGCTGAAATGCTGAAGAGGCTTTGATCAACAATTAGCCCCCTGGGCTATGCCTTGGTCCGTATGACCACTTCTCATAATACCGCAATCTTATTCCCTTCAGGACTTATCAATACAACAGCTCAACCTCTTGTCAACGGGACTCCCGAATTCCTGCTTTTCCAATTTCCTGACGTGGCCTTTGTCACATTAGCCATCCTGGCTATGCCCTAATCCAGGTGACCACTCCTCATAAGACCTATGTCCTATTTCTTTCAGGATTTATGAATACGAGGGCCCAAACTTTTGCCAACGAGACTCCCTCAAATGGACGGTCCTCGTCGTTTCGCGATTTCACGACTTGTGACCCCCAGTGACACAAATCCTCTGTCAACTCGAATCCCCGGTATCCAAAATACCGATGGACTCTCGATCTTTTCCACGTGTCCTCCATGGATGGACGGTCCAAAATGTTTTGAAACTTCCATCATGGAGTGTCCCGATCTCTTTTCCTCGAGACCTCCGAAATCCCGAAGTCTGAATCCCTGAAATGGGAAATCTTGTGACACGTATCCTCCCTAGATTGGATGGTCAAGATCTATTTCGGGACTTCCACCATGGAATGTCCTGATCTCTTGTCATTAGGACTTCCAAAATCTCGAAATCTGAAATCTCGATACCGACTCCTCTTTCGGGACTTTCGCCCATGTTCATGAGGGCTTAACCCTCATGCATCTCCTGACAGATCCAATGACTGTTGGGTTTTCTAACTAAGATCTGACGGCTCAGATCTGTCCCACGCTGTACACTCTCCCGCTGCTCCATGGACGTGAGAAAAACTAATGGTCCAGATACTCCCATAGACCTTGGGGATCTACGGTTCCGATTTCTTCGCTACTCACAAAGATAAAGGAAAATGGTTAAGGCATTTAATGCCCTTATTTCTTCCTCCAACATAATGGTCGTGAATGACCACAGATCTTCCGACGGGATCTCATCCGTCGATTGATACTTATCCCTACGTTGATATATCGGGATTTCAAGAGGATCATTCTTCCTCATACAAGGTTACTAAGACTTGCGCCTTCAAATCCTTTTCCAGGTTCTTGGTAAGCTTTCCAAGAAGGGTGTCTCTATGGGGGGATCTATCCAGGGTATTACCTGAGACAGATAAGGGTATAGATTTCCTGAGAACAGACTTGAAGTTTGAATTAATTCAATATGCGTATATACATATAAATCTATCTATAAACATAATCCATTCGTGGCCCTTCCAATAAAAGCATGCGACCACCATTTCTGATCAAAACACCACACAGACAGTTTTATACTCAAACCATTCATAAACTGCCCAGACTATGAGCATACATGCCAGCATATAAATTTCAAGATGCAAGATGATCATAAATGCCTGAATATACATTTCAAGATGTAAGATGAAAAACACTTATAAAAAATAACACCAGATGTGATTGCAACTGCTGAGAGGGGTGCTCGTTTCCACCCAACCATAGGCTCAGCGACTCCCAACGGATTTACCACTAGCCACCCCCAAGTTGAGACCACGATGTTGTGAGACTGCGTCTCTGTTTTCCAGTGACCAAGAACGAAGGTTATTCTCCTTCTTCTCTGCTATCACTCACTCTGTATTTTTCCAGAGTTCCCTCCTCCTCTTTTCCCTCACGTATGCCCCTTGATCACACACTCTTCCTACCTTTTCTCTTTTCAGCGAGGTTGCATGTGGCACGATTTTCCTCGCGGTGGTCAGGTCTGAGGACTCTACGGATGGGCAGTTCAGCCCCATCCCTCATTACTCATGAGGATCCATTTACCTACCAACCTGGTGAATCATTTAATTCAGGGCCAGCGAGCTGCTCTTGGTTCTCCAGGCCAGTGAAGTCCAAATACGGTATTGGTTTTGGTGGAAGCTAATGCCACCATTCCAGTTGCCTTCCACCACCTTTCTTCAACCATCGTGGTCTCTTTTTCCGCACACCCCCTCTTAGCAGTCCTGTAATACATATATTCATAATATTATTTACATTCATCAACCTTTTTCACAAGGTCCATTCACATCACACATTCACATTTTTTAGTTTTCCACAATACTTGGCCAATATAGTTATTTTTACAGACTGGGGGAAACAGGGTGTTACAAGCTGACATGGCGGTGGTCATTCATGGTTTCTTTTATCTGTAGCAATACTTTTTCTGAATCTTTCTGGGGTTTTGCCATTTATGGATCTACATTAGGGTTTTCTTGTCTTATGTTCATTTCTTCAAGCTTAGCAATCATTCTAGGGAAATCCAATACTTCATGTTCCATAGCTTTGCAACAAAGACAACTAGGTCTTCTCCCAGGGCATTCCTTAGAAATATGTCTCAGTTTTATGCAACCGTAACAGAGGGTTAATCCTCTCTTTGTTTTAAATAATCCTCAGCCTTTCCTATACTGCATGCTAGTTTCATAGTAGCTAACCTGCAAAAAATTATTTCTAGGATCCTGCATCCACTTGTTAGTCAAAACATTCTTTCTATGCATAGGTATAATATATCTTTCACTATTCTTATCAGATCTATGCATATCAAACCTTCTTTCATCTATTAGTGCTTTAGTTTTCAATCTGACACAGACGCCACCTCTCTGCCTTGATAGAGTCTCTGCGCTGACCTCCCGGTCTTTAAGGATCATTCATCTATCTCCTCGAGCCGAAGTGGCTCTTTCGATTCCCTGCTGGAATCTCTGTTAAAACGCGATCCACAGGTCCTTTCTTTTCCTTCATGGCTTGAATGCGACCGTAAACCTTTTCCCCACGGGAAAATGCAAAATTCAGGTGTCGGGGTTTCCTAATTCTCGATGTCACGAGAACCACTGTTCTCGCGATCTCCCGATCAACGATCTTCCGATATGTCGAAACGATTCAACAGCATTTAACCCCCCTCGAGGGTTATCTCCTGGTCCACATGACCATATCTCATATGAACGCAACTCTATTTCAGGGTTTCGCAACCCAAGCGCTCAACCTCTCATCCTCTGGGCCCCCGAAATACCGATACACGAAATGCCGATTGGCAATTTCCCGGCCTTCTCCTTCTTCGCAATTTCATGCTTTCAAATGCCGAAATGCATTGGACCTCTTGTCCTCGAAATTCCTGATCCTCCGAAATGCGATGGGACTCTGATCTAATGGTCCTCCTGTGACTCAAATCCAACGGCTACCCTCCTTCCTCATTCCTCGCAACTTCGTGACTTCGTGAATCTAGACGCTAAGCCTTCAGCTCCTCAACCTGCAAAACCCCGATACGGTTGATCTCGTGACACGTGTCCTTCCAATCGGATGGCTTAGATGCTTTTGTTGTTTCAGGACTTTTGATATCAAGAGTCTAGACCTTCGTCCTCCAGACTCCTGAACTCCTGAATGCCAATATCCCGATACCAACTTCTTCAAGACTTTCACCTCTGCTCTACTGTATGAGGGTTTAACTCCCTCACAACTCTTGACAGATATAATGACTATCGAGTAGTTAGACCAAGATCCGATGGTCCAGATCCTTTCTCCTGTGTGCTCCTCTGTTGCGCTGCCTCTTGGACGTGAAAACCTTTCAATGGTCTAGGTCTCTCCGACGGGATTTAATGGTAGTTGTTGCTCCTCCCGAGCTTCTGCACGTTCTTCCCAGACTTGGAAGAATACCAATTCTCAAAGGCCTCAACCTTGATTTTGTCCCTTCTACAAGCCCTTTGATTCTGAGCTTCGCCCACACGTATAAAACCACTGTCTCTCCTGAGCTTTGTTTTGAATCCTTGAAGGATTCTTCAACTCTTGTGCCTCTACAAGCTTTCTCTCTCTCTTCTATGCACACAAAGCGCTATTCCTTCTGAGATTTTCCTGTAGCTTTAACCTCTAAAGGAATTTATCTTTTTCCTTCAGATAGAGAAATATGGACGCCCTCCTGGCTATCCTCCACTCAAGCAACCCCTTGCTAATTCCTTCGGGGTGTTCAGTAAACTTGTGAAGACCCCTCTCCTTGAATTCTTCTTCCAATCCAGAACTCAAAGAGTTCTTTCCTCCTGTGCCTATCCACACACCTACTCAATGCCCGCCTAGTAGAGTGTCTTCCCACAGAACGTCCAACAGTTATGTCCTCTTCTGTGCACCTCATGCACCTAATCAATGCCCTCCTGGCAGAGCTCTCAGAATCCTTAGTGATTGTTATCACTGAAATTTCGTCCGCACAGGGCGACAAAGAACTCCGCATCGTCAGTACAGAAAAACAGTCATTCATGGCACAAGGATTAACTCCACAGCACATCAAAAGGGCCAAAACTATACAAAGTTGGCTAAAAAGATTAAAAAGCGCATCGCGCCCATGGTAAACTAGCGCATGCGCGCATTATATTCGTACATCAGGCGCATATGCGCGGATGTGGGGTGCAAAACCCGCGCGCCTGCCAAACGGCGCATTTATGAAGCTGGTCGGCCTCCCAACCACTAATGGATCGGCTCCCAAATCGATTTGACATCAAATCCGAGCTCAATCTGCGTGGGGAGGCTGGTCAAAGACCTAAATGTGCCCTAAAGAGCCCCTTTTCACATTCAAAGGGGGATGCATAATAGCTCAAAGCTTGGCTATAAAAAGCCATGGATGACCATCATTTCTTCAAGGAATTCATTGTAGAGTTATGCTGTTGAGATTATCAGAGACTCACTCTTTGGTAATTAACACAATCAACACCATTTCATAAGCTTTCCATCTCTCATTAGAGTGGATGAGCTTGAGTTCTTTCATTTCACATTTTCACCTTTCATTTGTAAGGAGAGCATCTACTTGAGGGCCTCAAGAGCCTTCCATTGGAGAAGGAAGGGACCCAAGTCCCCTTTCCCCTTTGTGTACCTCTGGATTT
>ML838042.1:22587-44844 GCA_009831015.1 Picea engelmannii | reverse complement strand
TTTAGTTCTTGTTTAATTCTTGTTAATATCTTTACTGTTTTCTTTCTAACCTTTTGCATTACAGCTGTCATGACTAGAAGAGCCCAACTAGGCATGTAAGTGCTCACTTTTTGCTCACACATTGACGAAAAGAGCACGAACAGTGATTCTGATTCTTCCTGAACTCACAACAGAGTTCTCCTTCTTTGCACTCCCTGCACTGGCTCAATGCCCTCCTGGTAGAGCTTCACAGAAATCCTCAGATATTCTGTCCGCAACTGTGTTTTCTCATACGCAGCCTTGCCTCCAAGGTATTCAACAACCTTGAGGTCTTCCTTCCGAGTTGTTGACTTCATCTTCTTGTGCCTGCTGCACGTCTTTTTCTGACTCTGCAGAGTTTAGAAATGCACCCTCCAGTGTTCTGTCACACTCTCCTGGTGTAGAGCCTCCAAGACCTCTCAAGCCTGAAACCAAACAAAACCCCTGCAAATTCCTAACATACATCTACAACATATATCATATAAAGAACACTCATGGACATTCAACACATGAAAGATGCAGGAAAAACTGTTGTTTATATTAAAATGGAAAATGCATGTATTTACAAGATGTTCCTGAGCACGACCTGTAACAAGGTCTCGGATCCTTCTCTCTTTTTCTCCCTACTCTCATACTCTTTACCCCCCTTAGATACAATTACCATCCCTGATATTTTACATGAGGGGGCTCTTTGAGCTCTTCCCTCCAATCTACCTACCCTATTCAATTACATTGAATAGGTTGTCTAGTCCAGAATCGGATCTAGATCTCAGCCCTACAAAACATTTAAAATCCTAATTACCTCTACGCATGTGAAAAGCACGTCTTCCTAGATCAACAGCTTAAATATTTAATTACATTCAATTTTAAATCGAAAATGAGGGTTGTGCCTCTCTTCATCTTTGAATGCATGTGCTTGACGTGGCTGGTTGGTTGTCTGGCTGACGTGAGATGATGCTCCTGCATCACACTCCTCAGCTGCAAAATTCATGAGCTCCTGCTCATGAGCTTCCCCTCTCAGCTATGGAAATCCTCATGGATCCCAAATAATCCTCTGGAGTTGTTCATCCGCTCCATCTCCCTGTTGCTGCTGCTGCTGCTGGTTCTTTTCTACCCAACCTTTCCTTGCTGGAAGTCTTTGCTGACCCTAACATCAGCCTTCTGATCTCCTCGATCATTGCATCTAGCTACTCCAGTGGTTGGTTTAGTTTTTGCAGTCTCCCCAGCTGCAAGAATTTTCTGCAATTGGGTAGATCATCATGATCTCCCATGCTTTCTTCTTCATCTTCTTCTATGGCACTAAGTGTCCACTCTGCTGCAGACTTCAGCTCTGCAGTCTCCCTTTGAATGACCTGTTGTTCAGTCACCTTCTTTGACAGCTCAACTTCTACCAGTTCTCCTACTGACTCTAGATTGTTCAGCCAATCCTCCAACATCTTCAGCTCCATCTCCGATGGAGTGATTAATCTGCCTGCCTGCTCTTCAACTTTTTCTGCTACCAACTTCAGTGCTACAACTTCTTTTCTTTTGACTTCCTGGCTGAAAGCGTTGAGCCATTCCTTAGAATGCTCATTCTCTTTTTCTTCTTGGGCAGCTTCAGATATCTGCTCCAATTCTTCTTTGACAGTATCAGTTGGCTGTCCTTTTGTTGTTGCTACATCTCCAACACAGATTTCTTCCTGCTCTGGGCTAAGTGGTAGGAATATTCCAATTCCTCCAACCATTAGAAGATTCCTCAGATCCTCCTCTTCTGTCAGCTGCACCTGTTGATCCAAATCCATCTCTGGATTTATGAGACCCTCAGATAGTCTCATCTACTCATCCTTGCCCACCTGGAAATATGGGACATCTCTGCTGCCCTCCTGGCAAACTATGAGATTAACCGATCCCATATTCATCAGCACCCCTTGCTGAATTGAGCTCACCTCTGAGTCCATGAGACTTTCTGACAGTCTTGAATTCTTATCTCCGCCCACCTGGCAATATGGGATGCTTCCACCGCCCTCCTGGCAGTCTTCGAGATCCCGCAACGACCTCATTTCATTGCCCAGCTGGAAATGTGAAATTCCTTAGCTGTCCTCCTGACAATCCATGAGATCTTCAGCTGACCTCAACTCCTTGCCCACCTGGCAATTTGAAATTTCCTCTCTGCCCTCCTGGCAGTTCTTGAGATCTTTAGCTGATCTCATTTCATTCTCTTCACCGAGAATTCTCCCAGTCTCTGGTTCACATATCTGAACCATTTTCTCTGGTCTGTTGAGGTTTTTAGCAGGCCTCAACCATCTTTTTAACAGCCTTCGCTGTCTTCTAGCCATCAACTCCTTGACTGGCCATTTTTCTTTTTCCTTCCTCATGGGCCATTCATACACCCACCTTGGCTTGGATTTTTGTTGCATCCGCAATGCAAGATTTTCTATATCCACCCTTATATCAATGAGCTCCTCATCTATTTCTGCAAGATTTTCTACTTTTCTCTTCCTCCCAGCAGACCTACGGCCTTTAGTAGCCATGTTGTTGTCTCTGTCTGCCCTCCTATCAAACTTGTTGCTGTCACTCTGTACCCCGAGTGTTTCCAGCTTCATCCTACAGTCCTCCTGACTATCTCCTTGATTTCTACCTACGTGCAAATAATCCTTACAGAGTTTCCAGTACTCTGTCTTCTTCTTCTCTTCACTTCACCTGAAATCTACAGATGAAATCCTGCTTTGATACCATACACTGATGCAGATGCCACCTCTCTGCCTCGACAGAGTCTCTGCGTTGACCTCTCGATATTTAAGGATTGTTCATCTATCTCCTCGAGCCGAAGTGGCTCTTTCGATTCCCTGCCAGAATCTCTGTTAAAACCCGATCCATAGGTCCTTTCTTTTCCTTCTCGGCTTGAATGCAACCGTAAACCTTTTCCCCACAGGAATGAAAACTTCAGGTGTCGGGGTTTCTTAATTCTCGATGTCATGAGAACCATTGTTCTCGCAATCTCTCCATCACTGATCTTTCAATATGCCAAAATGATTCAACAGTAGTTAACCCCCCCCTAGGGTTATCTCCTGGTCCACATGACCATATCTCATATGACTGCAACTCTATTTCGGGGTTTCGCGACCCAAGCGATCAAGGTCTCGTCCTCTGGGCCCCCGAAATACCGATACACGAAATGTCGATTGGAAATTTCCCGACCTTATCCTTCTTTTCGATTTCAGGCTTTCAAATGCCGAAATGCATTAGACCTCTTGTCCTTGGAATTCTCGATCCTCCAAAATGCGGTGGGACTATAATCTAACGGTCCTCCTGCAACCCAGATCCAACTGCTACCCTCCTTCCTCGTTCCTCGCGACTTCGTGAATCCGGACGCTAAGCCTTCAACTCCTCAACCTGCGAAACCCCAATACAGTTGATCTCACGACATGTGTCTTTCCAATCGAATGGCTCAGATGCTTTCGTTGTTTCGAGACTTTTGATATCAAGAGTCTAGACCTTCATCCTTTGGACTCCTGAACTCTTGAACTTCGATATCCCGATACCAACTTCTTCGGGACTTTCACCTCTGCTCTGCTGTATGAGGGTTCAACTCCCTCACAACTCTCAATAGATCTAACGGCTGTCGAGTAGTTAGACCAAGATTCGACGGTCTAGATCCTTTCTCCTGTGCACTCCTCTGTTGCACTGCCTCTTGGACGTGAAAACCTTTCAACAGTCCAGGTCTCTCCGGCTAGATCTAATGGTAGTTGTTGCTCCTCCTGAGCTTCTGAATGTTCTTCCCAGACTTGGAAGAAGTCCGATTCTCAAAGGCCTCGACCTTGATTCTGTCCCTTCTGCAAGCCCTTTGATTCTAAGCTTCGCCCACGCGTATAAAACTGTTGTCTCTCTTGAGCTTTATTTTGAATCCTTGAAGGATTCTTCAACTCTTGCACCTCTACAGGTTTTCTCTCTCTCTTCTGTGCATACAAAGCGCTATTCCTTCTGAGCTTTTCCTGTAGCTTTGACCTCTAAAGGAATTTATCTTTTTCCTTCAAATAGAGAAATATAAATGCCCTCCTAGCTATCCTCCACTCAAGAAACCCCTTGCTGAGTCCTTTGGGGTGTTCAGCAACCCTGTGAAGACCCCTCTCCTTGAATTCTTCTTCCAATCTAGAACTCAAAGAGTTCTTTCCTCCTGTGCCTATACACACACCTACTCAATGCCCACCTGGCAAAGTGTCTTCCCACAGAACGTCCAACAGTTCTGTCCTCTCCTATGCACCTCATGCACCTAATCAATGCCCTCCTGGCAGAGCTCTCAGAATCCTTAGTGATTCTAATTCTTCCTGAACTCACAGAAGAGTTCTCCTTCTTTTCACTCCCTACACTGGCTCAATGCCCTCCTGGAAAATCTTCACAGAACTCCTCAAAGATTCTGTCTGCAACTGTGTTTTCTCATGCACAGCCTTGCCTCCAAGGTATTCAACAACCTTGAGGTCTTCCTTCCGAGTTGTTGATTTCAGCTTCTTCTGCCCGTTGCACATCTTTGTCTGACTCCGCAGAGTTCAGAAATGCACCCTCTATGCATGGCTATCAGAACCCACAGTGTTTTTTCACACTCTCCTGGTGTAAAGCCTCCAAGACCTCTCAAGCCTGAAACCAAACAAAACCCCTACAAATGCCTAACATACATCTACAACATATATCATATAAAGAACATTCACAGAAATTCAACACATGAAAGATGCAGGAAAAACTATTGTTTATATTAAAATGGCAAATGCCTGTATTTACAAGATGTTCCTGAGCTCGGCCTGTAACAAGGTCTCGGCTCCTTCTCTCTTCTGCTCCTTACTCTCAGACTCTCTACCCCCCTTAGATACAATTAACATTCCCGATCTTTTAGATGAGGCGGCTCTTTGAGATCTTCCCTCCAATCTACCTACCCTATTCAATTACATTGAATAGGCTATCTAGTCCAGAATCGGATCTAGATCTCATCCCTACAAAACATTTAAAAGCCTAATTACCTCTACGCCTGTGAAAAGCACGGCTTCCCAGCTCAACAGCTTAAACATTTAATTACATTCAATTTTAAATCGAAAACAAGGGTTGCACCTCTCTTCAGCTTTGAATGCATGTGCTTGACATGGCTAGTTGGTTGGCTGGTTGACGTGAGATGATGCTCCTGCATCACAATCTAGGACAAAATCTATCAAACATACCTAGATTCATACTTTTGAAACAAAAATTTCCACTTATCTTACTTCTACAAAGCACAAAGCTTTCAGATCTAGAAATTTTCACTATTCTTACCTTTATTAGAGCACAGAGCTTGTAGATCTTACCTTTTTAAGAAAAAATTCTCACTTTTACCTTTCTCAGAGCACAAAGCTTTCAGATCTTACCTCTTTTCTTCAGATCGGGCTTCTTTCTTTAGCACAAATATTTGTAAATCAAGTACAATACTGTGCACTAGGGCAGCAGATCTATGCACAGAGCTTCCACAGTTCCAGTTCGGATATTTGCACAAAGATTCTTCTTGCTTAATTCCCAGCAATCACAGTTTTAGGTCCGATACTGCGCACTTCAACAACATATATACGCACAAAGATTCTATTTTCTTTACTTCAGTTCCCAACAATCACAGTTTCAGGTCTTGGCAACATAACAACTTGTTGGCACAGGGGCAGACCCAGCGTTCAATGCTACAACAACGCACCAAGAAAACCCTAACTACCGACCCTTTCGGCAACACCTGCGAAGAAAATGAAGTCTCACCCGAGGTAGAGGCAGGGGTGGTTGCAGGACTCAGGTGTCTGCAACCTTAGCTAGGACACAGATCTGTGATTATAATACTTAACAGAGGACTTAGCACCGATAGTTCATCAATATTAAACCACTATCTACGTCGTAGATAAAACAGAGCATCGCATCATTGACTCAGATCTGATGTATCTAAGAACTTATCATAAAGAGGTATTTTAGATCTAGCAGATTCAAGCACTAAGAATATTCACATAGGTCATATCTACATTCATATACATTATTAGCACAAAGCATAAACAGATCTATCCATCTATATCAAAGCACTTAGCAAGTAAAGACATAAAACGCATCAACAAATAGCACAAAACATAATAACACGGTGTTTACGTGGTTCACCCCCACCCCGAGGCTACGTCCACCAACTCTTCTTCTTTATTATCTTTTGTTCAAGCTTCTTATAGGCACATAGTATCAAGATCCTACTCCGCAGAAGACAAGATATCTGCGCGCACCTCATCAGATCCTCCTTTCTCGAGCTAGGTTATAGCATTAAGCCTTCTGTAATCACTTGCACTCAGCTCTGCAAGTCTCACAAAGTATGCACAGATCACTTACAATCCTTCAATCACATAGATCTATCACTTATCTCACCGACCATTAGGTTACTTTATACATTTCCTAGCCTTCTATTTATACTTTACAAAATAGGCCTAAACATGGGAAAACCCATGGGTCGACATTCCCATACCCGTTACATATTCCCAAATCCCAAAAAGGACCCAAAAAGGGGACAAGATCCCGCGATCGCTGCTTTGTCTTGTGCTTCATCTTTGACAGGCTGTCGAAGTCCCAAAATAGGTCAAACTTGACCAAGGATGTCCCAAAACTTGGTCAAGGGCCAACATATGGTAAAGAACACAACAAACTGATACATTTATCTTCATCTGAAATCTTAATCTCAACAGATACTAACTGACTTACCACAGTATTGAAGGCATTCAAATGCTCTGCCACTGAGTCTCCATCTCTCATCCTCGGGTTATACAACTTCTTTCTCGGGAATAGTTTATTTACCAGGGTCTTAGACTGATACAACTTCCCCAACCTTTCCCATAAATCCTTGGTTGTAGATTCCTCTGACACATTCAGTAATACTGAATTGGAGAGACATAATTGGATTGTGCTCTTTGCCTTCCGATCCAACCTTTTCCATTCATCTGCATAAGTTCATGTAGGTGTAGTACCTAGATCTACCACGATCCACTAATCTCTATCCACCAATAGATCTTCCATCTTGAGCTTCCACAGCTCAAAACTTTTCCCATTAAAATTATCGATCTCCATCTTCAAATTGCCATTTCTTTTTACCTGAAAAAGAAATACCACAGATCTCCCACTGTAACAAGGCTCATCACAGTCCCAAGCCAAACCCTTGACCACAAAGGCATCCCCTTGAAGCCAATAAAGATATGATAACAAATGTAAATTCTAACCTTGTACAATATCTACTGCAAACAGATATTCAGAAAAATAATAGAAAAGATACAATGGAAAATACAAACATTACACAGAGATTTTTCCCGTGGAAACCCAAACCGGGAAAACCAACATATTATATATTCATTCATTGTGTTACAATGTTTACAATACAAAATACATATAGGATCCAATGACATCCAAAACCCTAACCCAATGATCTGGATTAGTCCAAAACCCTAATTCCTTAATCCAAAATAGAAAACCATTGGCAAAGAAACCATGTGCCAAAAAACCACCTAAATATAATGCGGTCCCGAGGCAATTTTTTTTTTTTTTCAGGGGCGCTGCCCCCAAACACCCACACGGGGGGCTCTACCCCCCTGCACCCCCCCTCTAAACCCCCCTACACGCCCGGTGCATACGCTCATACGCTACTACTCGTACAAACAATATAACACATACCCAACTTTGAACAATCATTTCTCCATCGACTGTTGTGACCTAAGGGGATGTCAAATCCGTTTTTTTTCATTTTTCGATCAAGGGGCCAACAATAACCTATGCGTCTGTCAACTGGGTATAAAAAAATAATTCCTTATTAGTCGCATAAGTGATGAGATCTGATATACTTTGTTGCTCACTATTGGCCACAATAATATACTTTGTCTTGGATGCAATGACTATCATCATAGTTGTGCACTCTCTTGTTGGAAGTGAGGCCAAATTATTCTTTTGTTGTGAAACCTCAACATTGGTTGTGCGAAGTCTATCATGGATAAAAATTAATTCCAGGGGGTTGGTAAATGGATCCACAAAGAAAAGTTATGATCAACCACCTTCGAAAAATATTTTAATATACCTAGCCTGGCTCGGACAATGGCCTCTAATGTTGCCATATTTTTCTGTAATTTCATCTCCTCTAGTGTTAACTATTGAATTCACGTGCGGAGTTCTAGATTATGAGATTCCAGGTCATGAATACGCTCGTCGACTTATTTAATTTTTTGTGGTGTGAGGATGTCTGGTTGAACCTACCCAAGTTGAAAAACCTGTGAGTAAGCCTCATCAAGAGCAGTGAAGGCCTCGACGTGACTGGTTAGAATGGCCTCATATTGGCCATTGGTTTTGGTAGGTGCAACAACTTCATCAATATGAAATACCTTGAGGTTTTTCTGAGTAACTTCAACTTCTTGGTGCACAATGGATTTTTGTTGTAACAGGGATCTAATATTTGCATGAATGGATACTTCCTGGTCAAGCTATACGTGGAGATGAGTATGCTCTTAGGTGAGAGTCTAATTCCTCTCCCCGAGCTCATAGATCATGGTGGTGATAAAACCCTATATCTCGGTAGTAGGGACCTGTGAAAGGTCAAGTTCTGTCTTGGCCAAGTTAGAGGGGATCATGGCCAATGGGTTGACACTCAAAATTCGACGTTGGCTTATTCCCGGAGTATTAAGAGATTGAGATTTGTGTGGTGGAGATTCTGGGGGTGAAGGTAAAGCAAGTTTTTGACCTAGAAATTTCACCTTTCTCACCATATAACTTTGAAATTCTTTTTATTTAGCCAATTGAGCATGGAGCTCCTTCATCAGTTTGGCTAGTTTTCGACTAGGTGTATGGGAGCTAGTATCTACTTGCTTCATTGAATTTGTACGCCGACATTTTCTGGAACTTGGCTCAACCTTCGATTGGACTGACGATGGAAGGACTTCTTCATTTATAGGAGACACATGAGGTGAGAGTGGACGATCCTCCTCTAGGCTGGAATCAAGGTCGATAGGGGGTAAACCTGAGCTTTGGATGACTTCTTCTACTTTCAGACAACCTTAGCCTCTACACCATACCCATCATCGCTCTGCATGCGGTCATCTGAAATGGCAGATTCACATTCATTGGATGCAGAAACCTTGTATCGGTGTTGAACAACAGTTGTGGCCCACTTCTGTTCTCGATATTTCTTAGGTATTACTTCAAACTCGTGTTGAACCTTAGAGAAGGGAGGCTGGTAGTCGGTCAACCACCTTGCAACACCCTCCAAGATGTCCCTTTATGTAATGTAGAAGGGGAGCTCGACTTCTGTGTTGCCTATGGTTGTTTGGGGAGATATACACATGTTATGAAAGTCAAATTTAAATTCAATATAATCAACATACTCATCGAAGAGCGTTCCAGTATGCAAACCCTCTCATCAGAAGTCGTGATTAATGCTAATAACCATTGGTGTAAATATTTGGCCACTGTTTCTTGGACCTTGGGATTCTTGGAATTTTAGAGATTTAGGAAGTTGGGGCTAACGAACACAGGGGTGTTGTCTGCGCCTATCTCAAATCTTGGTGGAGGTTTCCATAGCATCATACCCAACAAAAGGATGACCCAATTGTTGTGAAATTTCTTGCCTCGATCCTGAGCATCGAGGAAATCAACGATGAAATCATTTAGAAATTATGGGGCCCAGGTCATCTGAATCCCTCTAACATGAGAAAAGATCCTTGTACAAGATAGATGATTGTAACATACCCAACCACCCACAGGCTGGCCATGCTACTTCAAAACACGCTTCAAAATGGATTTTGAACTCTGATTATAATTAATTCGAGAATAAACATGAAAGAACCACATGCATTAATCAAGATCCATGCTACAACATAAAAGAAATAAGCAATGTTCCATGCACAAAAAATAACCAGCAAACAAGAACATTATAAATACATATCTCAGAGATAATTAAATACACAATGGAATATACATTATACAGAAAACACAAAAAGCACTTATCTTTTCAAGTAAACATTCACCAACTGGTTGCAAACCAAGGACATTCCTCCCAACCATAGACATTGTTGTTCTTTTACTCTCAACAACAGGTCACCCCCAATCCAAAGCTATGAATCCACAAGGACGGGTCCTAGGCCAAATCTAAAACACACAATAGTTGAATAACTAGCTCTCGGGTTTCCCAACCACACAACAAATCTGAATTTCTAGCTCTCTTTCCCCCTCATCCTGCACAACCCAAAGAAATGAACACCTTTCTCTTCCATGCAGTCCCTCAGGCTATTCCATTTCTCTCCAGGGCTCCAGTGCTATTGGTCAGGAAATATCCCAGCTGGAAACTCCAAGGATTCTCAGTTGTGGACAGTTCTTTCTGAACTGCCATCAATCTCATGCACACATGCATCCATTCCCTCATGGATTAATCAGTAATCTGTTACAACCATATAGCAATGAATCTCCTGCTCCAACCATATGTTTCCATGCTCCCCCCCAAGAGAACATGAATTCCACAAGAGTAAAATGAGGAAATCTAAAATGAAATGATTAACCAAGAGCAACCCCCAAACAACCCACGGATAGGGTTTATATAATTACATGAAAACAAGAACCACATGGACTTCCTCCCAAGAAGCTCATGTAACCCCTTTTCTCCATAAATTCAATTATGGATAAATAAAATATAATAAAAAGACTTAACCCCTTAAGCCCCCTATCTCTTTTGTCCTTGTTTGCCTTGCAACCAATGATGTATTTTATTAATGTATATGAAATATTACATATCCTAGGAACTTTGGCCCCTTTTCAACTTTATAGGCTCACCGACCTAAGTCACAATTACATAATACATTCTAGTTCATAAGAGTTAAAATAGGGGTGTTACAAGGATAGAGGCTTAGTAGCCTCCAAAAGATAGAGCACTTTGTACAAGCCTGAGAACAAAGCTGAGATAGAGACAAAAAGTTTTATTCTGAAAGGATCTGTATTTGTGAAGCGAGTGGGATCTAAGTCTCTCGATTACGAATCATAAAGTCTCAAAAGAAAGGGATAACTAGATGAAAGGATAGGTGGTGAATTTTTTCTCAAACAACCAATAAAATATCTATCAATCTTAGTGAAAGTTTTTTAAAGAGATGTCACCAACCCTTAAAAAATGCTTTCGGACTGAATACTCTTAATATGTAGGTCAAAAATCTCTAAGGCTTCTTGGACCTAAGCTCTAATGATACAAGCCCTAAGATATTACAAGTGCATATGTCGATCCCTAAGCTTGTATCACCTTTCTTATTGATGAGTTGTTGAAGATAGAAGCCCTTAATGAATTACTCATTAAGGAGGTTTATAAGTTGAAGCAAGAAAATATTAGCAAAGGAAAGTAGGAAAATGATGAGTCAAGGGGAGAATTGAAAAAGAAAGATGAATAAATCATAAGGTTGCGTAAGCACAATCAAGAACTTATTAATGATGATAAGAATGTGAAAACATCCCTGCAAGAAACATAATAAAAAATCATTAATTAAGAAATCAGTAAAATTGTTGAAGAAGCCCTAGATGTTGATGATATCAAATAAGAAATGCATGCAAGAATTGAAGAACAAATAAATAAATTGATGGAAAATATTACCATCCATATTAAAAAAGAGAAGGAAGACAAGATCAAAGAAGGTCACCATAAAATACTTGAAGAAGTTGAGCTTTAGCTTGAGGATGTACATGTTAAATATGATGATATTATCTTAAAGGCTAGAGTAATCAAAGACCAAGCACAGAGGATAGAGGATGTCGTTGTCTCTGAAAAAAAGATTTATGGTATTGGTGTGCAGAATGAAGATAAAACATCAAAGGTGAAACCATATCAATACTTTCATTACCAAGAAAGTTTTCAAGAAAAACAAGAAGATTGATATCAACATTATCAAGGAGATGGACTACTTAATAATATTCACGTAATAGAGCATCATAGCACTATTATTCAACATGACATTATCAAAGACCATCAACTACAACAAATTGGGAAATTTGCAACAACACATGAAATCAAAGGAAAGAAAAATATGCAACAACCAACCATCAATGATTAATACTAAAAAGAATTGAGTTTGGATGGAATACTTCTCTCTCTCTCTCTCTCTCTCTCTCTCTCTCTCTATATATATATATATATAGATAGATAGATAGATAGATAGATAGAGAAGTTATTGTGTAACTCATCTCTCATATCTATTTTGGAGTTGTACTCCATGCTCACATTAGTTTGTACTTGTGTGTACTCTTATTTCTTATAATATTTTAAGGCTTTGATAAATAACACTCTNCTCTCTCTCTCTCTCTCTCTCTCTATATATATATATATATATATATATATATATAGATTGATAGATAGATACATAGATAGATAGATAAGTTATTGTGTAACTCATCTCTCATATCTATTTTGGAGTTGTACTCCATGCTTACATTAGTTTGTATATTTTAAGGCTTTAATAAATAACACTCTCCATATTAATTGAAAAGATCATAAACTAAGAATAGAAACTTAAATCCATAATAAAATCTCATTTAAATCTAGAAAGTCATAAACTAAGGATAAAAACCTAAATCCATAGTAAAAGACCATTTAAATCTAGAAATATAATTAGTGTACATTGAATAGACCAATCTCAAATAGGGAAACTCTCATAAAGTGAGAACATAAGAGCCCTCGTTCCTCTCTAGTCATCAAGCATTTCAAGAAGATACATTCTCAAATATAAAAACTCTCATATAGTCATTCTCCTTTAATCATTAATCATTTCAAGATAGTGCATTTTGAATTGTTATATAAATCAAAAGTTTCACATAAAATTGAATTTAAATAGAATCACTAAGATTCAATTCTTTTGAGAAGCAATACTGAAGGTAAAAAGATTTATATGCAATCCAAAATTGTACTTTGAATATAGAATAGTGAAATTGTGATTACTACTTGCTTGAATGATTTGAAGTGACAGGTTAAGTTGAATGGGGTTTTGATACATTCCTATCATTAATGTTGAACATGGGCATTCATATAGTTTATAAAAATGTTGTAATCATTAATAAGTTTGGTTTCACATTTTCACATTTTAATTTGCAATTTTATATTATTATTTTATTATTATTTATTATTAATTTTAAGATAAATAAATAGTTAATAAAATTAATGTAATCAATTATATAATATTTTAATGATTAAAAATTATAATTTTTATATATTTTTAAAGTTTTTTATAATATTACTGACAAATGTTTTTAAACCAACTTTTTTATATAGAAATATTTGTATAGCCATGGAATATGATTGGGTTGGCGAAATCTGTTGCGAGGTGAAGGTTTTGTGGGCTTTAACACATAAAAATGAATGGGGAGAAAATGATGTTGGTCAGTTTAACGTAAATTTTAATTTTCCAGACACGGTTGAACGTAAACTTTCCATGTCTTCTTTACAGTTGGCCATTTTACCAGGTTCAGCTTTTTACACATGCAGAGCATCTTGTATTTTTTGTACACATGATAATTCTAGTTCATGTCAAAATGTGAAAGGTGGAGATAATCATCTTGTCTATTTCTGCATTTATAAATAGATTTTGAATAACAAAAAGTAATGATTCGTGTAAATTTATATCATTCAATTTTGATTAAAAAAATCATTTAATAGAACAGCTAAACAATCCTCTACAAAATTGTTGATACTACAAAAATAATCAATTTAAAAATCTTTACATTAAAAATATTAAAAATTATATTTGATGTTGATATTTCATTTCAAATAAATATCATTAAATTTTGTGTACCATTTTTAATATTATGTTTTCTAAACTAAAAATAAATTTTTTCCATATTTAAAAAGATGACCACAAAATTAATTGTATAAAAAATTATATATTCATTTCAAATAAATATCATTGAATTTTGTTTCCATTTTTTAATATTATGTTTTTTAAACTAAAATATTATATATTTCATTTAAAATAAATATCATTTAATTTTGTTTTATTTTTTAATATTATGTTTTATAAACTAAAAGTATCATTTTCCCATGTTTAAGAAGATGAAAAGTATCATTTTGTATGTTTAAGGTGATGAAAAATAAATGAGAAAAAAACACTAATGACGTATTAAAAAGTATATAGAACATGAAAAATAAATGAGAAGATGTTTATTATATTAAAGATTAATTTAGAAAACTAATGAATTATAAATAAATTATTTAATTTTATTTATCTATTATATTTTGGGTTTTATAAAAAGATTAAATTTTGAAATATATATATATATAATTTTTTTAATATAAAAAATATGTTTATAAAATTGATGTTTAAATAATTTTAATTAAAATAAATAATACATATTATTTAAATTTTTTTGAAAAAATTTAAAATATGATAAAAAAAAAGTTAATTGAAGTTTTCCAAAAAATTGAATATTAAAAATATATTTACAAAATTGCATATATATTTTAAAACTACTTTACAACTAATCTTAAAATTGTAATAGTTTTAAAGAAATAAAATAATAAAATAAAAA
This sequence comes from Picea engelmannii, assembly GCA_009831015.1. Lineage (NCBI taxonomy): Eukaryota > Viridiplantae > Streptophyta > Pinopsida > Pinales > Pinaceae > Picea > Picea engelmannii. The sequence goes on along the minus strand of ML838042.1, from coordinate 30,300 downwards.
TATTAAATAAAACTATTATAAATTAAAAATGGTAATAATTTAAAAAAATAGAATAACCAAATAAAAATATTATATAAAATTATTATAATTTTTAATACCACAAAGTACTTTTTAAAACACAGAGTATTGTGATTTCACAACTAATATAAAAATTGTAAATTGTAGTAGTTTCAAAGAAATAGAATAACAAAATAAAATTATTATAATTTTTAATATCACATATATAAAGTACATTTAAAACGTATATAGAGTATTGTGATTTCAATTTGGGTAACCTTTCACTTATTTAAAAAATAAGTTAGGAAAATGTTGATGGCACATTAAAGATTAAATTAAAAAAGTAATAAATTGGAAATAGATTATTTAATTTAATTTGTGTTTTATATTTATTTTTTATAAAAGGATTAAAATTTGAAATGACCATGATAATGTAAATAAATGTGTTGTCTTTCACAACAAATAAATAGTAAAAGATACAATTTTACTTGATGTGATTTCAACTTAGTGAATCTTTCACATATTTAAGAAGATGAAAAATAAAGTAAAAAACAAATTAGAAGATGTTGATAATATATTCAAGATATATTCGGGGTGGAAGGTGTGGGGGGGTCATTCTTGATCCCAAAGGATATTTTGAGATAAACTTTGAATGGATTTTAGGCATTGCCACTCACAATCCAGCGAAAGAATATGCCCTTCTCAAAGGTATTTAGTTAGTCAAGGAGAATCATATTCCACATCATGTCATCTTAGGAGGTTCCATGAACACTATAAGAAGCCTGATTAAAGGGACCTTTCCAAAGGACGCTCATTTGAAAAATATTCTCAAAAAAAAATAAATGTTTTAAGGTATTTTCCTCAAGTTTCAATCCACCACATCATGAGGGAAAATAATAGTTTGGAAGACACACAAGCCAACTTACCTACTATGAAAGAAAAAGGGGTTGTTAGGATCAATGGGAGATTATCCCACCATCCAATTCCTTAGTTAATGAAGGTCGTATTAGAATCAATGCATGTCTTACGGGTGGCACACTTAGGCAGAAAATAATACGTCCTTTGTCACACATGAGAATCCACTCACCCTTAACATGATATCACTCAGGTGTATTTTTCACATGGTTGTGGTAAGATAAAGTACAAGGAACACAACATTTTTGTCATGCAGGCAAGTTCTTACTGTGTGTGGGGATTAAGTGATGAGATGGATTCCAGGAATGGAGAATTTCAAGAACAACATCGTAATCAGCATACAATTATGGGAGTTTGTGTAGATCTTAGAATGGGTTTTCCTTCATCGACTCTTCGTTATTCTTATGTTGGGCTGGTGGAGATTCATCTTAACAAAAACTCATGGGGTAAGGAAATCTTGGGTAAGTGGTGAACCCCTTCCCAACTTTGTAAACTATATATAAATATAAATGAGTAGTTTGGGGAAGTAGTGAACCCCTTCCCAACTTCGTTCTTTCATCATAGTTACTATTGAGAATCGGGCATCACAGGCTCCGTAACGCCTACTACCACTGATGATTGGGTGGGTGGGAAGGAAAATACGGGAAGTATCTGATTCTATTAGCTTAAATGAATGCGATTAAAAGTTAAATAATGGATTCAACACCCCCACTAAATCTTCAATACTCTATGCATCACTTAATCAACAACTATCAAACACGCCTAGGGTAAAACCACCTCCTTGGAAAGATTGAATATGCCAATGTACTTGACTATTGTGAAACTTTGTTGAACACTTACTTTCTTTCGAGAGACTCATAAAATCCTCACTTACTCATTTTCTCTGAGTCGTTTGAAACTATTCCCAATATCTATGCCTATTCCAAACAGATCAATGAAGGCTAAGGAAAAAGGACTTATCCAAATCATCCCCTCTCATCCCCCTATTGACATGAATCTAATTATGTTCCCTATTGATTAACAAGAGTTCAGGTACCATCGACTCGGATTATCGGCGTGACCTCTAGAGCTTAAGGGAAACTCAGGACAAAAAATCGAAGATGTAGATAGAAAACGTCATGCATGATATAATTTAAAGTGACTTTGTGAGATAAAATAAATATGCAAGTGATGTGTGACCTTTATACACACATGGAAAATATAGGAAACGTCGTGCATTTATAGGAAACGTCATGCATGATATAGGAAACATCAGGCATTTATAGAAGTTGGATTATATATATGCACATATACGGAAGTGCACAAATTGGACAGCTTCCACATATGTGCATATACAGAAGTTGGATTATGTATATGTGCGCTTATGTACATGCACAAATTTTTAAGTGGTCATCTTTCATATATGCACATATACGAAAGTGGTAAGCTTTCATATATGCACAGTTTTGGAATTGATTATCTTACGTAAATGCACATATATGGAAGTTGTCATCTGTAAATGTGCATTTATAGAAGTGGTCATCTTTCGTAAATGTGCATATATGGAAGTTGTCATACGTCATGCACATGTATGGAATTCAGTGTTCATATATGTGCACTTCCTTATATGCGTATATATGGAATCCATTTTCCATAAATGTGCATTCAGGGAAGCATGCATATACAGAAGTCGCCTTCCGTAAATGCACATATATGGAAGTTGTTGTCCGTAAATGCGCATTTATGGAAGTCGTTTTCCCTATATGCAGGCTTTCATATATGTGCATATACATAATCCAACTTCCATAAATGGGCATTTACGGAAGTGCGCATATACGGAAGTTGTCTTTCATAAATGCACATTTATATAAGTTGGCTTCCATAGATGTGCATTTATGGAAGTTGGATTCAATATATGCACATATACAGAAGTGTGCATAAATGTGCATTTACAAACAACAACTTTTATATATGCGCATTTATGGAAGGAGACTTCCGTATATGCGTGCTTCCGTAAATGCACATTTATGGAAGTTGGATTCCATATATGTGCATATACGAAAATGCTCTTATATGGAATTCGTCTTCCATAAATGCACATACACGAAATTTGTTGTCCGTAAATGTGCATTTATGGAAGTCATCTTCCCTATATGTGCGCTTCTATATATGTGCACATTTATGGAAGTTGGATTCTGTATAGCATACATATGGAAGTCGTCTTCCATAAATGCGGATTTATGGAAATTCGCTTCTGTAAATGTGCATTTATAGAAGTTAGATTTCGTAGATGCGCATATATGGAAGTTGGATTCTGTAAATGCGAATATATGGAAGTTGTCGTCCGTAAATGCGCATTTATGGAAATTAGTTTCCCTATATTCACACTTTCGTATATGTGCATATATGGAATCCAAATTCTATAAATGCACATTTACATAAGCAAACTTCCATAACTGTGCATTTATGGAAGGCGGCTTCCGTATGCGTGCTATATGAAATCCAACTTCCATAAATGTGCATTTACGAAAGCGCACATATACAAAAGCCACATTTTGTAAATGTGCATATACGGACGAAGACTTTTGTATATGCGCGCTTCCATAAATGCGCATTTATGGAAGTTGGATTCCGTATATGCACATATACAAAAGCGCACATATAGGGAAGTTGACTTCCATAAATTCACATTTACGGACAACAATGTTCGTATATGTGCATTTACGAAAGATGAATTCCATATATGCACACTTTCGTATATGCACATATATGGAATCCAACTTACATAAATGCGCATTTATGGAAGCGCACATATAAGGAAGTCACCTTCCGTAAATATGCATATACAAAAATTGTCTTTTGTAAATGCGCATTTATGGAAGTCATATTTCCTATATGAACGCTTTTGTATATGTGCATATATTGAATCCAACTTCCATAAATTTGCATCTATGGAAGTCAACTTACATAAATGTGCATTTACGAAAGGTGACTTCTGTATATGTGCACTTCCGTAAATGCGCATTTATGGAAGTTGGATTATGTATATGTACATATACGAAAGCCTACATATAGGGAAACTGACTTCCATAAATGCACATTTACGGATGACAACTTCCATATATGTGCATTTACGAAAGGAGACTTTCGTATATGCGCACTTCCGTAAATGCACATTTATGGAAATTAGATTCCATATATACACAATACGGAAGTGCGCATATATGGATGTCAAATTCTATAATTGTGCATTATTGATGACAACTTCCAAATATGTGCATTTACGGAAGATGACCACTTCCATAAATGTCCATTTACGAAAGTGTGTATATACGGAAGTCGTCTTTCGTAAATGCACATTTATGTAAGTTGGCTTCCATAGATGCACATTTATGGAAGTTGGATTCAATATATGCACATATACAGAAGCGTGCATATAAGAAAGTTGACTTCCATAAATGCACATTTACGAACGACAACTTTCGTATATGCGCATTTACAGAAGGCGACTTCCGTATATGCGTGCTGTCGTAAATGCGCATTTATGGAAGTTGGATTCTATATATGTACATATATGGAAGTGTGGATATATGGAAGTCATCTTCCATAAATGTACATATACGAAAGCTGTTGTCCATAAATGTGCATTTATGGAAGTCAACTTTCTTATATGTGTGCTTCTGTATATGTGCATATACAGAATCCAACTTCCATAAATGTGCATTTACAGAAGCGCGTATCTATGGAAGTCTTCGTTCGTATAGCGCATTTACAGAATGCGGATTTTGTATATGTGCGCTTTCGTAAATGCACATTTATGGAAGTTGGATTTTGTATAGCACGCATACCGAATCTGTCTTCCATAAATGCATAGTTATTGAAGTTTGCTTTTGTAAATGCGCATTTATAGAAGTTGGATTCCATATATGCACATATACGAAAGCATACATATAGGGACACTGACTTCCATAAATGCGCATTTACGGACGACAACTTCCATATATGCGCATTTACGGAAGGCGACTTCTGTATATGCATGCTTCTATAAATGTGCATTTATGGAAGTTGGATTCCAGATATACACATATACGGAAGCACGCATATATGGAAGTCAACTTCCATAAATGTGCATTACGGATGACTTATGCACGCTAGATGGAATCCAACTTTCATAAATACGCATCTATGGAAGCGTGCATATACAGAAATTGTCTTTTGTAAATGCGCATATATGAAAGTTTTTGTCCGTAAATGTGCATTATGGAAGTCGGATTCTCTATATGCGCGCTTCTGTATATGCCCATATATAGAATCCAACTTCTATAAATGCATATTTACAAAAGCGAACTTCCATAACTCTGCATTTATGGAAGGCATATTTCGTATGCATGCTATACGAAATCCAACATCCATAAATGCACATTTACAGGAGCACACATATACAGAAGCTGCCTTCTATAAATGCACCTATACGAACGACAACTTTCGTATATTCACACTTCTCTAAATGCGTAATTATGGAAGTTGGATTTCGTATATGTGCATATACAAAAGAACACATATAGGGAAGATGACTTCCATAAATGCACATTTACGGACAACAACTTTTGTATATGTGCATTTACGGAAGACGACTTCTATATATGTGCATTTACAGAAGTGCGCATATACAAAAATCGCCTTTCGTAATGCACATTTATGTAAGTTGGATTCCATAGATGCACATTTATGGAAGTTGGACTCAATATATGGACATATACGGAAGCGTACATATAGGAAAATTGACTTCCATAAATGCACATTTACGAACGACAACTTTTGTATATGCGCATTTACAGAAGGGGACTTTCGTATATGCACGCTTTCGTAAATGCACATTTATGGAAGTTGGATTCCATATATGTGCATATACGAAAATTCACATATATGGAAGTTGTCTTCCATAAATACACATATACAAAAGTTGTTTTCTGTAAATGTGCATTTATGGAAGTCATCTTCCCTATATGTGTGCTTATGTATATGTGCATATACGAAATCCAACTTCCATAAATGTGCATTTATAGAATCATGCATATATGGAAGTCGCCATCTATATATACGCATTTAGAGAAGGTGGCTTTTGTATATGTACGCTTCTATAAATGCGCATTTATGGAAGTTGGATTTCATATAGCATGCATACAGAAGTCGCCTTCCATAAATGCACAGTTGTGGAAGTTCTCTTCTATAAATTCTCATTTATAGAAGTTGGATTCCATATATGCACGTATGTGAAAGTGTGCATATAGGGAAACTAACTTCCATAAATGCGCATTTACGGATGACAACTTCCATATATGCGCATTTACGGAAGGCGACTTCCGTATATGCGCGCTTCCGTAAATGCACATTTATGGAAGTTGGATTCCATATATACACATATACGGAAGTGCGCATATATGGAAGTTGACTTCCATAAATGTGCAGTATGGACGACTTATGCGCGCTATATGGAATCCAACTTCCACAAATGTGCATTTATGGAAGAGCGCATATACAAAAGTTGTCTTCCGTAATTGCACATATACATAAGTTGTCATCCGTAAATGTGAATTTATGGAAGTCGGCTTCCGTATATGCGCGCTTCCGTATATGCGCATATATGGAATCCAACTTCTATAAATGCACATTTACAGAAGCGAACTTCCATAACTGTGCATTTATGGAAGGCAGCTTCTATATGCATGCTATACAAAATCCAACTTCCATAAATGTGCATTTACGAAAGCGCACATATACAGAAGCCGCCTTCTGTAAATGTGCATATATGGATGATGACTTTCGTATTTGCGCGCTTCTGTAAATGTGCATTTATGGAAGTTGGATTCCGTATATACACATATACATAAGTTCACATATAGGGAAGATGACTTCCATAAATGCACATTTACGGATAACAACATTCATATATGTGCATTTATGAAAGATGACTTCCATATATGTCCATTTTCATATATGCACATATATGGAATCCAACTTCCATAAATGCACATTGATGTAAGTGCACATATACGGAAGTCGCTTTCCGTAAATGCACATATACAAAAGTTGTCATTCATAAATGTGCATTTATGGAAGTCAACTTTCCTATATGTGCACTTTCGTAAATGCACATTTATGGAAGTTGGATTCTGTATATGCACATATATGGAAGCCTGCATATTGGGAAATTGACTTCCATAAATGCGCATTTACGGATGACAACTTCCATATATGCGCATTTACAGAAGGTGACTTCCGCATATGCGTGCTTCCATAAATGCGCATTTATGGAAATTGGATTCCATATATACACATATATTGAAGCGCGCATATATGGACGTTGAATTCCATATATGTGCATTACGAATGACAAATTCCATATATGTGCATTTACGGAAGATGACCACTTCTATAAATGCACATTTACAGATGACAACTTCCATAAATGTTCAGGTCCAGAGTGCGCCTTTCAGCTAGAGGGGAGGAACTGTTGATGGAGGGAGCTTTTGCAGGTGTCATGGGAACTGATGCTTCCTGCTCCTGCAAGTGTCATGGGAATTAATGTTGCCTTATCTTTCATGTGTTCTACTTGAAACTGGATGGCATCAACCTCATCATATTGTTGCCTCATAGATGCCCAGTGTTGACTAAGAATATCCAATATGAAAGTGAATTGGGCGGTAGTCTCTAAAAGGAAATTTGAAGTTGTTGAACAAATTGCTAGAATTATTCATTGTCATCCATTTGTTCATGAAGCTTGAAACAACTTTGAGGCATTGTAACCAATATTGAATGAGG
>ML838041.1:51813-78176 GCA_009831015.1 Picea engelmannii | reverse complement strand
GATGTACGATCTTTCTTGAAATGTAATATCAAACAATCATGAACAATGCAAATTCCCTATTCGTTCTCTTTCAATATTTGAATGCCAATATTTTTCAAATAAATGGTTGCTTAAAAAAAGAAAAAAAAAGTCTTTAATTTTTTATTAGAAACCAAGCAACAGGGATGGAACTAAGAAAAAGGTAAGCAACCAATGAAAATGAAATACTCAACAAAGACCCAAATCGATCTTTCAATGAAGATAAAAATAACAAACTGACAAGACCAGTCTCTTCAAATGCACATGGGTAACAATTTTCCAAGTAATAAGCAATCAAAAAGGACAATTAATCCCAACTTTTAATCCCATCAAAGGCTCCCGACCAAACAAGCACTCGGATTTCAGAATCAGAGATTATACCCTTGTTAAGAAAAGGTCAAGAGGTAAAAATTGAGAAAAAAATGATCAAGAAGAGTTTTTGATTTCTGAAAACTAATCATTCGCAAGATTTGAAGTCAAGAAATAGTCAATCACTGGCCAGAGAAGTTCTTCCCAGACACACAAACAAATCTGGGCATCTGAAGACACAAAAATACCTAATCCAAAGTTTTTACAAGTGAGTTCGCAGTCTGGTAGTGGGGTACAATGCGAGAATTAGAGATTCTTGTAGCCTAGACACAGGCAGGGTGCGAGAAGGTCACACTGAACTGAACGCTAGGGTGTGAACTTCAGTGATTGGATAAATTGGTAGGTGCGGACAATAACTGATCTCCCTAGATCCACCTGGATCTAGAACAAAACATGACAGGACATGACTCTTTCTCTAGGTTGCAGTCATTGAATCTATTACCGAGAAGGAATGAGTGACGTACCTTTATATCGCTTCCTTAGGTCTCTGTTGTTCCTACTTCGCTCCAGTGCTCTTGTGAAAGTGGGTCCAAGACAACACAAACCAACCAAAGTGAAGATAACAAAGTATATTCAATGTCAACCTATGCATATGATCAAGGAGTCATGCAATAAAATAAGAGTGATTTTATGGGAAAGGGACATGTCGCTGTATTATATTAAATGAAAGTAGAAGATACAACCAGATCACCTTGATGTCACAAGATTGCTTTCAGTGACCCTTGGTTCCAATACCCACACTTGCTCTACATTTGCAGGAAGAAGATTCAATACATCTTGATAGACAAATAGAGTCTTCAAGCTTCAATCCAAACAAAGTTCTTCACACAATTCTCTCCTCAAATCTTCATTCAATCTTGCTTAACCTTTTCCATGAGAAACCTTTCAATATATAGGAGAAGGAGATATGGTTAAATGGATGAGGATGATCCCACTAAATATGAGAAGTCACTAGGATTCCAACCATGCGAATGCCAACTCATTTTCTAGAAGATACTCTTCTAGAACCTTCGTAACTTCTTCTTCCTTTCAAGCTTCAAAACAGGTTCGCACCCTACCTATAGAGTATACTGCGAACACCTCGTAGTCTAGGTATAGAGTTTCCTGCGAGAATCGAGATTCCCACATCCTGCACCATATGCAGCCTACAAACTCACTGTAAAAATATGTTTTGTAGAGGAAGACAACAATCACTTTTCTTAGGCAAAAATTCCTTGTGGGAGCTTGAACACATCACTGTAGAGACATCACCAGAGTGACCAAAATAATGTGTAACACAATTCCCCCAAAGTATGAGGCTCGAACTTGTGACAGACGAAATACTTTGTAAAATGCATGTGTGTGTCAGAAACAAGGAGCGCACCTAATCGGAAACTTGTAAACAACCAAGCATCTGGAGAATATAATACCAGTTCTGAGGTAGGCATTCCCATGATCAGATCACAAATGAATGAAATCATAAATGTAGGCCATGGCCACCAATCATACATTGTGGATCCATGTCGTTAAAATGTTAGCGCGAGACTTATCATTTTGCACACGCAAGAAAGGGATCTTGCCAAGGTTCCAAAGTCCCAAAGTAATTTGGGACCGTCCGATTGTCCGAAGTAAATATCAATCGTCCGATCATACGAAGTAACTCTCAATCGTCCGATCGTCCAAAGTAAATCTCAAGCATCAGATCTTCCAAAGTATATATTAACCGTCATATCTAAACAACAGGTGGCATGAATCTGTGGATCCTGAATAAAGACCAGAAGTAAACGTCAATCATCTGATCCAGAGGGCAGGTGGCATAAATTCATGGACTCCGGGTAAAGACCCGAAGTAAATATCAACTGTTCGATTCAGGAGAACTAGATCTGAATTGTTGTTTTGGAAGAGGAAGATCTCAGTTGTCAGTCTAGAAGCACCGTCAAGATCATAAGATAGATGGTCATGATCGATTGCGGGGCCAAAAAGTGCCTAGATGTGAAAATTTTGAGGGCGGGCCACAATCAAAACCATGGTATCGATGAAGAGGTACGTGGAAACTGGAGGTAAATTGCAGGGAGAAAAGCAGTTTATCCCAAACCACTCTTGGATGCGCCTGCAATCATTTTCTTACGCAAGGACATATCCCGAGGTCACAGGCGATAGGGGGATAAAGAGAAGAGAGCTCGCGCCTGAAACCTGAGAGTTCAGTTGCATGAAGAAGGAGGTTGCAGGTGCCATAGAATCTACAACAGAGGACCAAAAGGACCTGTGTTAGTTCGTAAGTGAGACCATCAAGGTCTCAGAGAGCCAATTTGGCTTGGAGTTGAAGATCCTTGACTGGGAGATCGCGTAACCCTTAGGAGAGAAAGGGGGGGTTGTATCAAGTGGTATCAAAGATTAATTTTTGCTTGCAGACAACAAGCAAAGGAGAGGAGGCAAAAGAACTTGAAGTTTTACTCTGTGTGTGAGAGATCGTCAGCACAATGCGACCGAGGAGACAAGTGGAGCCACCTTTATCCAATCGGGTTGTAGAAAAAGAAATGTGAGAGATTTGTGAAATATTATAGGCAATGGAGGCAACACAGAGGGGAGCACCTATTTTTGGAGACATCAGTGATGCCAAGAGTGAAGAAGTATAAGTCAAAGAAGTTGCAGGGGAAAATGTTGATGAAGAACGCTTGCTGAGAGAAGTTGTTAGATAGGGAGCTAGAGCCAAGATATAGGTCCCAATGTATGAAGGTAATTTGGATGCTGAAGAGCTGTTGGATTGGATAATATCCATGGAAAAATATTTTGACTATGGAGATGTCGATGAAGAGAAAAGGGTGAGACATGTTGTCACCAAACTAAAAGGGCTTGCAACACTATTGTGGGATGAACTGCAGGCTAAGAGGAGAAGAAAAGGAAAACAAAAGATAAATAATTGGGATAGAATGGTAGCCAAGTTGAAGGCTAAATTCATGCCCAAAGATTATCCAATCAATCTATTCAGAAATTTGCAGAACCTGAGGCAGAAGGGTATGATAGTTAAGGAGTACACAGAGGATTTCTACAAGATGAACATCAGAAATGGACAAAGAGAGAAAGATGAAGAAAAAAATTTCAGGTATATAAATGGCCTGAGGTATGAAATCTAGGATGATATCAGCATGATGTTAGTAAGGACACTAGAGGATGCTTATCAGTTTGCACTAAAGGCAAAGGAGAAGTTGACTAGAAAACAAAGCCAGTGAGGCAGAGGTAAAAGCCCAGTCCTGAACAAAGGCAAGGGAGTTTCCCATGAAAAGGCACATAAATCCAAAGACGAGATTGAGAAACCACATAGTCACTCTGAAAGAGGAGGAAGTTCTCGAGGAAGACAATATGGTGGAAGAAGTTCTTCTCGAGGAAGAGGAAGAAGTAGAGGAGAAGTAAGTTGTTATGCATGTGGAAATATAGGGCACATGTCTTGGGAATGTCCTGAGAAAAATAAAGAAGGAGGAGGAAAAGCTCATATTTCAGAAGCACAGAGAAGGAATGTTGAAGCAAAAGGAGCAGAGGATGGAACATCCCTGATGTTGAGAAAGGTTCTCTTAAAACCAGAGGCAGAAGTTGAAAATCCAGTGCAGAGGAACAGTGTATTCAGGACAACTTGCAATACTAAAGACAAAGTATGCAAGGTGATAATCGATAGTGGGAGCATTAATAACCTAGTATCCACAAAGATGGTGGAGAAATTGGAGATGGAGACAAATGCACACCCGAAACCATAAAAAGTCTCATGGTTGTAGAAAGGACACCAGGTAATAGTTACTAAACAATGCTTGGTTGAATTTAAGATAGGAGGATATAGATATGAAATTCTATGTGATGTAATTCCCATGGATGTATGCCATATTTTGTTGGGAATACCATGGTAGTTTGACAGGAATATCATTCATGATGGGAGGAAGAACACATACACCTTGGAGAAGAATGGTAGGACGCACATGTCGCTGCCAATAGAGGAGAAGAAAGTGAAAGAGGAAGCCATCACAAGCATACTTCTCATGAGTGGTAAGGAACTCTTCAAAGAAGTTAAGAAAGAACAGGAGATGCAGTTTGATGTGGTGAGGAAACCCAGAGTTATCCTTACAAGTACTTCGATCAATGATTTGCCTGAAGAAGTTCATTAATTATTGGATAATTTTACTCAAATAGTGGTGGATGATCTTCCTAACTCATTGCCACCCATCATAAGTATCAACCATCATATTGATTTGATACTAGGATCAATTTTTACAAACAAATCAACATACATATTGACACCTCGAGAGAATGAGGAGGTAAAGAACCAAGTCCAAGAATTGTTAGATAAGGGGTTGGTCAGAGAGAGCTTGAGTCCATGTGCAGTACCAACTGTGTTGAGTCCAAAGAAGGATGGAGGATGGATAATGTGTATAGACTCAAGATCCATTAACAAGATCACCATCAGGTATATATTTCCTTTGCCAAGAATGGATGACTTAATGGATTGTTTAAGTGGAGCAAATTTCTTTTCTAAGATAGATTTGAAAAGTGGATATCACCAAATAAGGATAAGAGAAGGTGATGAGTGGAAAACAACCTTTAAGACAAATGAAGGTTTGTATGAGTGGCTTGTTATGCCATTTGGATTAACAAATGCCTCGAGTACTTTTATGAGGTTGATGAATGAAATATTGAAAGATTTCATTGGCAAGTTTGTGTTGTGTATCTGGACGATATATTGATCTTTAGCAGGACTAAAGAGGAGCATTTTAGACACATGACACTAGTGATGAGGAGACTATAGCAGGAGAAGCTACTGATAAATCTGAAGAAGTCCTATTTTATGAAGAAAAAACTCATTTACTTGGGTTTTGTGATCTCTTCAAATGAACTGAAGATGGATCCAGAGAAGGTGAAAGCAATAAAAGAATGGCCATCTCCAAGGAGTATGTTTGAGGTAAGAAGCTTCCATGGATGAGCAAGTTTCTATCGGAAGTTCATCAAAGATTTCAATGGAATTTGTGCACCAATGATGGACACAATAAATAAGAAGCACAAGTCTTTTAAATGGACAGAGGAGGTCGAGAGGAGCTTCAATATACTGAAAGAAAAAATAACAGAACGATCAATTCTGATCTTACCAAATTTTGGAAATACATTTCAAGTGAGATGTGATGCAAGTGGAGTTGCAATTGGAGCAGTTTTGAGCCAAGATAATAGATCGATTGCCTATTTCAGTGAGAAGATGAATAAGACCACGAGAAAATACTCCACATATGATAAGGTGTTTTATGCCATAATTCAAGCCTTGAAGAAATGGAGACATTACCTTGTTCCACAAGAATTTTTCTTGTATAGCGACAACCAATATTTACAATTCATAACTAGATAGGAAAAATTGAATTAGAGGCGCAAAGTGGATTGAATTTATGCATAATTTCACTTTTGTCATAAAACATATTGATGGGAATGCTAACAAAGTTATTGATGCATTGAGCAGGAGATGTTTGATTCTGCAATAGTTCCAGGTGAAGACCTTGGGGTTTGAACACCTTAAGGATATGTATCGCGATGAGCCAGAATTCAAGGAAGCATACAAAGCATGTGTGAATCCTGTGCTAAGAGACAGGAGCCAGTGGAAAAAACATATGATTCAAGAGGGATTGTTGTTCAAGGGAAATCAATTGTGCATACCAAAATACTCAATGAGGGATAACCTTTTGAAGGAAAAGCATAGTGGGGGATTGGCTGGACATTTCGGCCATGATAAGACATTTGCACAGTTGAGAAGTTCATACTATTGGCCAGGTATGAGAAAATAAGTGATAAAGTTTGTGAACAAATGCAAAATATTCCAACATGCAAAAGGAAAAAGACAGAACATTGAATTGTATCAACCATTGCCAATACCAAAGAGGCCTTGGGATGAAATAAGCATGGATTTTGTGTTGGGAATACCAAGAACGCAAAGAGGATGTGATTCCATATTTTTGGTGGTGGATAAGTTTTCAAATATGACACACTTTATCCCATGCCAGAATACTAGTGACGCAACACATGTTGCAAATCTATTTTTCAAGGAAGTTGTGAGACTTCACGGACTACCCAAGAGCATTGTCTTAGACATAGACACAAAATTTATTGGTAATTTTTGGAGAACACTGTGGAAGAAGTTGGGCACAGATTTTTCCTTCAGCTCAACTTATCACCCTCAGATAGATGGGGAGACTGAGGTTTTAAACCGAAGTTTTGGAAACTTATTGAGGAGTCTGGTCACTGAGCATCATAATCAATGGGATCAGATTCTTCCACAAGAAGAATTTACATACAATGACTCACCGAATAGGAGCACTGGAAAGAGCCCATTCCAAATATTGTATGGAATGCAACCTAGGGGAGTATCTGAGTTGAGAGACTTGGAACAGAGTGAGATCAGAAGCGTTGGAGCATAATATTTTGATGCAGAAATGAAAAACCTCCATAGCTAGATCAGAGGACAGTTGCAGAGCTCTAACCAAGAGTACAAGCAAAAAGTTGATCAACATCACAGAGAAATTCAATTTGAAGTAGGAGATCAGGTTCTGGCACATCTCAGGAAAGAAAGGTTCCCTAGGGGAACATATAACAAGTTGAATATGAAGAAGATAGGGCCATGTAAGATATTAAGGAAGTTTCGTGCAAAGGCCTATGAGATTGATCTTCCATATGATGTTGGCATATCAACCATATTCAACATTTTAGACCTATACCCTTATAGGGAATATGAATCAAAGGGATTAGAAGTTCAAGATAAGATTCAGTGGGAGAAACAAATTCCTATAGCAAAAAAACCACAGATGGAGAAGATCATTGATCAGAGGATTAGCAGGAAGACTAGGAAGAAGACCCATCTTCAATATTTGTTCAAGTGGAAGGGACACCCAATAGAAGATGCTAGTTGGGAAAATGAAGATGATATCGAGAAGCATGGAAAGTTGGTGCAGGAGCTCATGGACAGGAGTCCATAAATTTTTGTCTAGGGGAGTATGATGCATGAGCATCGTCAGCGAGCACATGTGGAAGGACAACTCAATTCCTGGGGATCATTACCGAATATGAAACATTGGGAGTTACTGCGAATATTTTGGAGCTGATTGGAAAAATCTAAGAAGATCAAGCGCTTGGAAGTTGATGATCATGAGGGATCTGGGAATTTCACTCCTAACCTTGAATGTAACAGAACTTAGGTAGTAGTTAGGTTTTCGTTTTCGAGTAGACAAGTATTCAGGGGGAACCCTAAGATCCCTCTGAGATAAATAGAGGTTTTGTACACCCAAATGAGGCTGTTGCGAGTTAGTAGGAGATTTCTCAGTTTTTAGTTACTGTTTGATTAAAGCCGTAGCCATTTTTATTTTGAATGAATATAACAGAGGAAAATTTATCCAATGTGTGGATGTTGTTATTTCTTGCAAATTTCATATTATTGTTGTTTCTGTAAATGAATGTATGAAACTGTGATATGTTATTATAAGTTTCAATTGTTTCTCTCAGGAGAGTTTCGAGTGCAAGGAGTGCACATAATCTGTAAGGAGTACATTGATAGAGGTGATTTAACCTCATATAAGATCATGAGAGATACCGTTGAATCTTCACCAACAGAAGTGCAAGGAGTGCACATGAAGAACTTTGTGTTGGGTTCATAGAGAGAGAGATAGAGTTACTGAACACTCTGTAAGCAGGAGCTCTGCAAGGTGTGCATCGAGCAAAAGGAGAATGCCAGGAGGGCGATAATAATTTATTTTCAAGAAATCCTTCGGATATGATTTTATTGAAATCCATGAAATGAAAGGAGTGTGCAGGAAGTCGAAATCTTCACGAAGACTAGGCTCAGGAGAGATAGCACTTTTCAGAAGTGTAGTTGAGTTCCAAGAGATGGACTCGCAGGAGGCGCAAAGGTTGAGACCTTTGGATACTTAGAAAATATTCTAAGTCAGAGGAATTTGGAAGGTCGGGAGGGAGAGCGACAGTGTTTGTTGGATCACCGATTTAGAGGACCAACAACCATCCAATCAAATCAAGGTGTGTGAGCCTTAGCGTTTTGCACATGCAAGAAATGGAACTTGCCAAAGTTTCGAAGTCCCGAAGTAATTTGGGACCATTCGTTCATCCGAATTAAATCTCAACTATCTGATCCTCTGAAGTAATTCTCAACTGTCCAATCATCTGAAGTAAATCTCAAGCATCATATCATCCAAAGTAGATATGAACTGTTAGATCTGAATATCAGGTGGCACGAATCTATGGATCTCTAATAAAGACCTGAAGTAAACGTCAATTGTCCGATCTAGAGGGAAGGTGGCATAAATCCATGGAATCCAGGTAAATACCTGAAGTAAATATCAACCGTTTGATTCAGGAGAACTATATCTAAATCATTGTTTTGGAAGAGGAAAATCTCAGCTGTCAGTCCAGGCGCATCGTCAATATCGTAAGATCGACGGTCACACTTCATTGCGGGGCCAGAAAGTGCCCGGACATTAAAATTTTGAGGGCGGGACGCAATCAAAACCACGGTATCGATGAAGAGGTACATGGAAACTGGAGGTAAATTGTAGGGAGAAAAGAGGTTGATCCCAAACCACTCTTGGACGCACCCGAAATCGTTCTCTTACGCAAGGACATAGCTCGAGGTCACATGCGACAGGGGGCTAACGAGAAGAGAGATCATGCATGAAACCTAAGAGTTTATTCGCGTGAAGAAGGAGGTCACTGGTGCCATAGAACCAACAACAGACAACCGAAAGGACCTGTGGTAGTTCGTAAGTGAGACCATCAAGGTCTCAGAGAGCCAATTCGGCTCAGAGTTGAAGATCCTTGACCGGGAGGTCGCATAACCCTTAGGAGAGAAAGGGGGGGTTGCATCATCACGTTAGTGTACGGTCTGCTAACTCATCTTTTCATGTTAGTTGACACGTCACTGTATGTATTGCTACGTGGTTGTATGGACTGCCATGTGGAGCAATTTTATTGGTCCACGAAATGACCCAGAAATGCCAAATATGAGTGACATGTGGCAACCTCTGGTGATGCCACATCACCATGTTGATGTCAACATGACACATGTCACATCCTGCAAATGCCACATATGTTGTATGGATGCTAATGTCATTTGTATTGATGTTAATTTCAGTAGTACGGATGCTAACTCATCCCCTTGTTGACTAGGCTAGGTTGACCAAAATTTGACTGGGAATATCTTTCGATCCATAACTCCATTTGACGAGTTGTTTGCACCATTAAAAATATTGCGGTGCACTCTTCGCGATGATGTCATTTTTAATGAGTTTTGATAACTTTGAATTTTTTCCCTTTCTCTGTCTGTTGAGGCCATTCTAAGCATCATGGGTTGTTTCTACAAGTTCTGAGTTGTTCTTTGTCTTCTTTGGATCCCTTTTGGATCAGGTGTTATAATTAGCACTTAAAAGTCAAAATCCATAACCTATCCTTCTATATGCCCACCCTATGGTCCTGATAGCAATGAAACACTTCTCCATAAAAATGAAGGACCTTTTAAAAAAGAAAAAAAATAAAAAAAATCATGCTTTTGTTGATTTTTGTAGGTTCAAGTAGGTATTCTCACATGACCCTAGGTGTTGGGAATGTGGGAATCATCATGGGCACCACACTACACTCTTCATTTGGTGAAAACTACCTTTGGAATTAAGTTGGGCCTTCATGGGTTTGGTGATGGGACTTGTGGCTTTGTGTTGAGGCTTCACACCCATAAGAAAGTATAATTTGTTCTTGACTTGTGGAGGGGCTTCTACGATGACCCCTAAGGATTGTATATAAAGGAGAGGGGTCATTGTGACATTTCATTGTGTAGTGAGTGTGTGGAGAGATGATGGAGTTGGCATAAGTGAGTCTTCACTTGTGCCAAGGAGCTTGGTGACTTCATCAAAGGAATGTTTGTAACTTTGGAAAATATGGCCTAGGAGAGAGGCAGTCACAGAAGGAAGAAACTGTGTGAATTGTACAAAAGTGTTCGTATAGTTTTTTTCACATGTACGCGGGTTGAAGTGGGAAAATTTGTGTATGTACATAGGTTGCAGGAAGGTTAATCGTGTATGTATGTGGGTTGCAATAAGTTGAATCACATACATTTGTACAATTTTTTTTGGGCGGGAACATGTCCATACAGGCTAACACCAATAACAGTATAGGTGACATCAGCAGGTCGTACATGTGTTCTGCAATAGATTTGTGGATAGAGGAAATTTATAGGGATTTGATGAAGTTTGGTTTTTTTATTTTTTTGGTTATTGGAGGACAAGGTTGTCCTAATATTTTGGTGGATTTGTATTGGCTGGGAGGGTTGGTTTTTCCCTAATAATTTCTAAAATCAACAAGGTTATAGAATATAAATTTTGTGTCTCATATGTGTATTGATGATTCATCTCTGATCTTTTTATTTCCACTACATATGTTTTCAATCAATCATTTTCAGTGTAAAATTGTTTAGTTATAACAAATAGGGTTTATTGTTAGCTCACTAGGAAGCAATTTTCATATCTAAAAATTAGTCATATAGAGTTTCATGTGAAAATTGACATGCTATCATATCTTGGGATTTGAAGAGAAATGGATCATCTTTGAGACACATACCTACTACAATTGGTTGCATATTTCTTGTTTCTATTTGGACATTTCACAGGTGACAACTTTGAGAGGGAGTTGTAGCAGCGTTGAGGAGTTAGCTATGAGAGGGAGATACAATGATTGTTGCAGGTAGTAGCAATTTAGATGGTCTTTGGTTTGAGACATGGAGAAGACTCCCCATACAAGGAGTTGTGGACTATTGCAGCTCAATGGTATGGAAAGTTGGGAGTTCTGGTGGATTGGTGGAGAGCCCTGATCACAACAATATGTTGTGTGGAATATTTCCAACCCTATGTATGGACTTCTACTAAGTTGTGATGGGTGAAACTCAAGTGCTTTGGCACATATGAGATTGCTTCAAACGTTTGGCAGTTTGATGAGATAGAGTCTTCATCGGAATAGAGAGTTGCACATTGTCGAGGTATGATAATTTTTGAGACATTTGACCCAAGAGAATGAGGAAACTTGCAGAGATGAGTTAAGGTGGTCTAGAGTGGACTAGACTAAGTGTCCATCTATAGCTCAGGAATTTTAAGAGAGAGGACATATGATCAGTTGCAGCATGTGTGTAGACACTGAGAGGTCTTCCCAGGTCTTCAGAACCATTTATGCAGGGGATATGTGCACAATAGTTTTTTCCAGGGGTTGACATACTATGGAATGATTATATCTAAGAGGAGACTCAGTTAGAGTCCAGGGATGACTTGAATGATGGAATTGGGTACAAGTTCATTGGATGGTTGTGACTTGGGTAAGTAGGATTCTTTCCTTTGTGGATTGCATGGTTATTATATAGTGGAAGCCATCGACACATGGTAGGGGCACAAGATTTGTTTGAGAGATTCATAGATTAAGACTTATGGATGTACGATGAGATTGGTATGTAGACTAGGCATGTAGTATAGGGATCTGGTACAGTGTCATTCTAGATGGATTCAAGGGATGTTGCAAATGGAAAATGTGCTATGTGTGCCAAGAGTGTGTTCTCAACCTCAACGATTGAGGACTAGGGCTATGCAGTGTTTTTCTAGTATGGTCATGTATTGTTTGTTCCCAAAGATCTAGCTTCATATCAGTAGTTTTTATTGGAGTTAAAGAGGGCCAGTCTATGTGTACTATTACCAATAGGAGCCAAGAGATATATGAGGAGGAGCAGGTAGCTCCACTAATGATACGAGATTATAGGGATCCAGAGTTCAGATTGAGTCAACCTTAGGATCTGGAAGGGAGGAGCATCCTCCCAGGACTATAAAAAGGATAATGGAAAAGGAACAAGTAGCTCTGGAGGTTGTGCTGACTTAGAGGGATCCTAAATTCAAAAGGATTCATTGGATTTATAGGGAATCACCAGACTCAGAGGGAGAGTTAACCATCTAGAGAGAGTCTACCTCCAATTCCATATGGGAGAGAGGCATCTTCCTATACTGTTAGGAGGGTGTCATGGGTTGAGATGGCTAGGAAGAAGGTTCAAATATAAGGGGATTCTAGGAGCAGGGTGTCTTTTAGGGAGGGATCATGCCAGAAATTAGGATTTTCTTTAGTGACTGAGGCTGCAACCAATCAGGAGGATTGGAGAGAGGGTTTACTTCAGTGATAGAGGGGGTAACCAATTAGGAATATTGGAGAGTAGTTGTTGTATCAGATCCAGTGTGGGAGAAATATATACTTCAAGGTGATTGTGGAGTGTGGTGAGAATACCTCTCTCACTAAGAGGGAGTGTTGATTTTTGTAGATTCGGGAAGGTATTCTCACATGAACCTAGGTGTTGGGAATGCGTGGATCATCATGGGCACCACACTACACTCTTAGTTTGGTGAAAACCTACATTGGAATGAATATGGGGCTTCATGGGTTTGGTGATTGGATTTTAGGGTTTGTGTTTGGGCTTCACACCCACAAGAAAGTCTAACTTGATGTTGAATTATGGAGGGGCTTCTATGATGACCCCTAAGGATTGTATATAAAGGAGAGAGGTCATTATGACATTTAATTGTGTAGTGAGTGTGTGGAGAAATGATGGAGTTGGAATAAGTTAGTCTGCACTTATGCCAAGGAGCTTGTGACTTCAACGAAGAAATGTCTATAACTTTGGAAAATTTTGTCTAGGAGAGAGGCAGTCGCAAACGAAATAAATCATGTGAATTGTACCAGAGTGTTCATACAGGTTTTGGTACATGTACGTGGGTTGCAGTGGGAACAGTCGTGTATGTATGTGGGTTGCAGTGGGAACAATCGTTTATGTACATGGGTTGTAGGAAGGTGAATTGCATATGTATGCAGGTTGCAGTGGGAACAATCATGTATGTATACGGGTTGCAGTAAATTCAATCATGTACATTTGTACAATTTTTTCTGGGTAGGAGCAAGTTCGAACAAGCTAATGTCAATAGCAGTACATGTGACGTCAATAGGTTGTATAGGTGGTCTACAGTAGATTTTTGGGAAGAGTAAATTTCCAGGGATTTGCTAAGGTTTGGTTTTCTAATTTTTTTGGTTATTGGAGGAGAAGGTTGTCCTCATATTTTGGTGGATTTTTATTAGCTGGGAGGGATGGTTTTACCCTCATAAATTTTGAAATTAACAAGGTTACAAAATATAAATTTTGTGTCTCATATATGTGTTGATGATTCATCTATGATCTTGTTGTTTCCGCTGCATATGTTTTCAGTCAATAATTTTCAGTGTAAAATTGTTCAGTGATAACAGCTAGCATTCACTGTTAGCTCACTAGGAAACAATTTTCAGATCTAAAAATTAGTCACATAGAGTAGTTTTATGGGCCACACGTGCCACCTTGAAGATGATTTTTATGGGATTATGTCCCATCATTTTTTTAATTTTGGTCATTTTGTAGCCTATGTGGGAAAAAAGAGCAAAACATTTTGCTAATTAAGCATTGTTAATTTTTGTTATGACCATAGGGTTTTAATGTAAAAGTGGACAAATGTGGACAAAAATGACTTGGTTTTTCCTCATATAAATATGAGGAAATTCATGTTCATTTTCTTATAACTCATCACTTGGAAAAAAACTCTTTGACTGAAATTTCGGCTCTCCTGGACAATTCACTATCTCTCTTTTTCTTGTCTAATGGATGCACCACTTGTTATTTGGAGCAATAAAGGCTAGAGAATCCTCTTGGTGGTGTTCTTTGGAAAATTGTGGATGATATCTTCATAAAAATGGTTTATTGCATGCTTTCTCTTGGATTTGATGAGTAATTTCTGCAATTATTTGTTATGTTGCTTGTTTAAATTTAAGAAAATTATCTTAAACCCTAGGAGTAAAAGGGTTTACACCCTCCACCAAGGTTTATTTATTATTTTCTATTGAAGGAATATAATGTTTGAAAAAATAAGTAATAGGTTTTACACCCTTGTTGCAAGGCTTAGCTAGGGTTTATTTCTCTAGGAAGTAAGAAGGTTTACACCACTAGATAAAATTTAAACCCTAGTTCATCTTGGATTTCAAGCTACACGATTTGGAAGGATTATTGTTGAGTTTTATAAGGGTTTAACTCTAAAAAAATATATCTTCTTCCTCTTTGTTTAAATTTCCTTCCAAGGAAGAGACTCCATACACCTAATAACAAGGCACTAGTACTTTGCATTGGAGATTTTTAATTGTTGCTTTGGTAAATGTGAAAATTGAGCTTTTGGAATTGTTCAAGTTGGATTTGGATTTTAAATGCTTTAGGCTCTCTTATGCTACAAGGGCATATTGATTGACCAAGTGGTTAGTTTGTTTTAATAGACATTAAGCTACAACAATTAGGGCTGCAGTAAACTATCTTTTATCAACAAGTTTTCTTCACTTTTGACCGCTGAAATTTGTGTGTAAGCAGTGAAATTTGATCCACCTGTCAAGGCATATTGATTGGGTGGATTGCTTGTTGATTTTGTCGGTTGAAATTTGTTGTTGCAAAAAAAATAATCTATATCCATACGGCTTTCATAATATTGTGTTGAAAACTCATTTTTACATCCTTCCTTTATCATCTAATTTGTTGTTTTAAGCATTGGAACATTATCTCTAAGTGCATGCTAATTTATCCAATATTATATGTTGATTAGATGATGCAATTCACAACTGTTGTAACTTTGTCATTGCTGATATATAATTGTTTACTTCTGCAATTTTGGGACAACAAGGTTTATTTTTTATTCCCCTCTTTCCTTGGGGCTTATATGATCATATATTGTCTTGGTTTGTCTCGTCTAACATTTTTTTGTAGGTACACAATGTTGGAAACCTTTTGCTTGACTCATCTGCATCCTCCATTAGGCATCAAGATTTCTTAGCCATGACTTATAGAGCTGGTCCCTTCAACTCTTGGCCTCTCCCCTTGTCACCCCCCTAGGGTCACCCGAGAAGCCTCCCTTGTGTTGGACTTGTCCACTAAAATGAGGGGGATACATATTGAGGTGACAATGATAAGTGTCTCTAGTTGTGTATTACACTTGTTGCTTGGGTTGGGCTTTTCCCAAACTAAAAATTGTGCGATAATACATATGAATTTGTATTTTGTGGTGGAATGATGTTTTATGAACTTAGTTTTTGTTGTGAACATTTAAATTAATTGCATTTATGTTTTTATTTAGTATGGATAGTTGCATGAGTTTGAATGTCATGTGTGTGTTATTTCCACATTTAGATTTGTTATCATAATTTTTTATTCAATTGTTTTAGAAATGTCGTGGCCTAGCTGGGGATTGGGTACGTTACATGTTATGAATTCACTAGCTTGAATACAACAACATGAATATAAGATTCAACCCACACCGTTTCATGCATGACTCAGCGAATCTCATCACTACAAAAATATCCAAGTACTTCATCCAACCATCAATTAGCCATGACACCATGTGTTCATAAGCATACACAATAAAACTTGGATATTTCCATTCTCTGGTGTACATTCCCTTAGGAAATCACTATGATCTTGTGTTCTAGTGCAAGTAGGAATATCCCAACTGCTAATTTTCTTTTTGGAAATTCTAGTGAAAGAATTCATTGGTTCAATGAAGCCAATAAATAACATAAACAAGAAGATGATGAGTTCCTATATTTCCCTATCCTTCTATTGACATGGGCACATGACTCTTGTCAAGTTCACAGGGTTACTTGATGAAAGGTCCCAATTAAACATTTCTCTATTGAAATGACAAGCTCTCTAGTTATTGCCTAATTTTCATAATCTAGATATGAGTGAAATGAAATGAAATTAGCATGTAATATGAAATGCACAAACTATGTCTTGGCTAACAACATAAACAATTTTTGGAATGACATGTTTATCTCACATCTCGATCTTTTGAAGAGTTAGTGGATATTTGAAGGTCAACTAGGGAGTCAATTCGAGAGGTTGATTGGTTAGTAAGGCCAATGAAAGGTGGTCTCAACTCAATTGATTGGTGCATAGATTGAGGAAAAAATGTGGGATATCTAGGTCATGTCCCTAAGTTCATCAAATTTGACTATGTCTTCCTCATTCTAAGGAAGTTAATTATACTTTGGGTTATATATAGATGATCCTATGATAATTCTATCATGGAATTTTTTGTCTTATCCATTGCATGTTGATCTATGTTTGTGTGTCCTTGGAGATGACCTCTTCTTGGAAATCATAACTTTTCATTTATGCAATTCTTTGGTTCTCCAACATGTTATTAGAGATATTGGTTTGAGAGATAGCTTATTGTCTACAAGTCATTTTGAAGGTTGTTTCTTGCATGTATTCATGATGAGTCAATTCTCTTTGGTATACTAACTCATGATTTTGACTTGAAGATTGAATTAAGGTTTAGATTTGTAGAGTGATTATGAGTCCCAAGGAAGACCTTGTGGTTTTGAATGGCCATAACTATGGTATGTGGGTACAAGACATGGAAATTCTATTGAAAATTAAAGCACTTTCGTAGTTTACAAAGACTCCAACTCCATCTCTTAAATATGATCCATAAAATTTCCTCATTGATGGGAATAAGGACAAGGATATTAGAGTTATAATGACCTACATCTCCAGGGAGATTCATTTTCATACAAGTGGGATCAACTATCCAAATCAAGTATGGAATAAGTTAAGGACTTTGTTCAATAAGATCGATGAAATTTGGGTTATGCAAAAGGATAGTCAACTTTTTTTGTACCCATCATATGGTTAAATATGATTCTCTTTTTATTATTATTAAAAAGGTATAGAAGAAGAAATATTTATAGAATATTATTATACACTTATTGTCTCTAGTTGTGGTAGGATTGAATGTAAAAATCATGTGATCACTAATGTGTATCATGTACCAAGTTTGAGTGCTAATTTGTTTTATGTACCCCAACTAACCCATACTAGCAAGAATGTTTAATTATGACTTGATAGGTTTGTTGTGAAATATATTTAAAATATCTTTATTGTTGTTTTTGTTGGGGCTTTTATTGAGACTAAGGAGTGACTCTGTACATTCTGTGATTTCTCTAAGTATGATCTAGGACCAACTGCACTCATAGTAGATATTGATGACCACGAATAATTTGGCATGAAAGACTCGAAAATTTGAATTTCCATAGTACGAAACTGACGGTGAATTTTAATTTGGTTAGTGGACTTCCTAGGGTTGTTCCCCTTGATGGTGTATGTAAAGGGTGTGTGCCTAGAAGGCATCACCATGATACATTTGATAAAAGGAATGAATGGTGAGAAAAGACTTAGTTGGAACATATCCATAATGACCTTTATATAATGAACCAACCATCATTAACAAGTAAAAGGTATGTTTCAACTGTCATTGATGGTTTTTTCAAGTATACTTGTCTATATTTCTTGAAGAATACATATCACGTCTTTGAAAAATTCAAATAATTTAGGGCATTGGATGACAATTGATGTGATCGATCTATGAAATATCTGAGATTAGACAATGTGGGAGAATATGTGAGTAAATCCTTTTTGAGAGATACTTATCACAATATGATATCTCTTGTTAGAGATATGTACCTTACACACCATAGTATAATGATGTTTCTAAGATAAATAATTATAGCTTGGTTGAAATGGCATGATTTTTATAGCCCTAAATCGCTCTACACATGCATACATGGCCTTGCCCCTCTTACTTGCATTTTTTTCCAAAGCACTGCTGAGAAACTCTTCTTAAAAAAATAATTTTTAGAATATGTACGCGCCTTGCACCATTATTTCCCATGTACATATGCTTTATACACCACTACATCTCATGCACATATGCATGTTGCACCATTACAACCCGCGTATGCTTGCAAAAGTTTCAAAAAATAAAAATTTGCAAGGAATTCGTTGAAATTGATGGGCTATTGGAGGCTTCCCAACTGATCCACCTACTATAGCCCATCACCCAACCGAATAACCATCATTTTGGCATATAAAAGGAGGTTTTTGGGTCTCATTTCATACCTAAGCATAAGAACAGTGAAACTTTGCCCGATTTCACTTCCCCTCATTTCCAAAGATATTGCTTCCTTTTGTGAGAAATTACCTCAACATTCCCTCATTAGCCCCTTCTTCCTCCATTTAACCCATTCCCTTCCATAGAATATTTCAGAAGGTTGAGAGGAGAAATTCATACAAGGTGCACTTGGAGCATGGTGAAGAGGAGCCTAGACTAGGTTCGCAAAATGATAGGTGACTTAGATTGTAAAGGTATAATCTTTGTGATATGAAAAAAAGAATTACATTTACCTATCCCAAATGATGGTATCTTCAATACTTTTATTGATTTATGCTTGACATTCTAACATCTAAACTTAACTTATATATGGAATAGCATGCTTTTTGTTCTTTGTTTGTCAATATTTGAATGCAGGTCATCCCTGGGAGGAGGCGTGCAATCAGTTACCCGATCATCACTAGACATCACTAGACATGGGATTAGAGGTATAGTTACCCGATCTCCTTTCTCTTCTTTTTTTATACTAGTTTTGGTATGTTTGGGGTAGTATATAGAATTAATTAAGATTTTAGACGGTTATTTTCTCTGCCTACATTCTGAACCTTGGTGTAGTTAAAGGGGGGTTATTTCCCGCTAACAGAACTGGCAAATCCACTGGGGATAGCCTCTAGGGTTTTTTAGGGATTTTGTGTTGTTTGATTGGTTTGTTCGCCTTTCAAGTTTCTTTGAGTTTTCTGAGTATGTCAAGGGATTCTGGTCACCTTCAGGTGCAATACCATTTGTCCCTACCTTGTAAGACTGCTTGATATTTTATTTTTTGGAAATATACATGGGTGTACACACCCTATCTTGAGTCAATCCACATACATATTCACTTTTCTCAGTAAATAGCCCACGTACATACACAGGCTACTGATGCAACAACCCACGTCTCTATTTCAATAAATTTTTTGAAAAAGAGGGAGTTTGCCTCTTTCCTGATTGAGGTTCACACTTCTCAGGGTTTTCTTGGATCAGTCCAGAGTCTATGTTAATAGCCATAGCCTAGGTTTAGAGTTCAGTTTACTTGTATTCTTGATCTTCTTGTGTTTCCTAGCATTTTTAGCTTATTTTTAGCTTGCATTTTAAGAATCGTGTATTCATCAATTTCTTTTAGCATCTTTTGTTATTTCTTCTTTGATTAGAAGAAAATAAAAATAAAAAATTGGTTTGTTAGGTCTCTTTATTTATTTGCATTTCCTTTGCATTGTTATTTGAAAAAGAAAAAGAATTAGCGTAGCTTTGTGTTTTCGTCTCATCTTGAAAGCATTTCAAAAGAAAAATAAGAAAGATAATCCTTCTTTTACAGTGCTCTTATAAGTTTCATTTTTTTCAAGAGTCTTAACAACATCAATTTCACTACCGTACCTTGTGAGTAAACCAAGCCTTTAAAAGGAATGCTTAATCTAAAATACACTAGACTTTTTTGTTTGTAAGGTCAACCAACTAATTTAGGGTTAGGGCCTTGAATTAGGTCGGAGAGGAAACTCTTCAAGGCCGCTAAATAAAACATTGGAGTCTGAGTTAGGGAGTGCTTAAGTTCAGTGTTGTAAAAGTTATCTAGGACCCCCCTCTAGCACAGGGGATAAACACGAGGTTGTGTGAGGAAAGGCAACAAAGATAACCCCTCCAAAGCTGGACTGAACGTAGTGGGGAACACATATTGAGGGTCTGTCTCGAGAGTAATACCGACTGCATTTTCCTATAGAGATTCACGGACCTTGAATCCGTTAGAGATCCTCCGTTGTCTTCCAGACCATTTTATTTCGATACCCTTGATAGGATTCAGATTTGTTATCCTACTCATTGTGATCTGCCCGACTGTCGACTTTGCCTGTCTGGTAACTGAATGCGAGCTAGAAACTTAGTTTCCCATATTCTATGGACTTACACGGGTGAATGGGAGGGTATACCATGATACCTGGGGCAGATGTTGGATCGTACTTCACAGAGTATATCTAGAGGGTTCTTCTATGCTTCTGTGTTTTAGTTTCTCTAGTGTCGATTGGCGTAACTGTCCTTCCTACTAGATAGTCGTTTGCTTGATTTTCCTTTAGGAAATTTTAGTGTGTGATTTGTGCTCCCTAGTTTTCCTTAGTGATTTAGTCATTCATTACTTTGGGTCTATGAAATAGGGTGGTAGACAACCCACTCTATTGGTCATGAGGAATTTTCAGTCTTCCTCTTAGAAATGTGGAGCCGCCTCTTTATAGGTGTTGTTTTTATCCCACTGGTTCGCTAGAGTCAGTGTGTGAGACTTTTACGGACTTGAACGATCCCGCAAGGGGAGAACCTGTGCATAATATATTCATGGATAAAGTTTTGGATGATACCAACCAAGTGACCCCTTCACAAGGGGATTCTTGTGCTTTTCCTTTCTTCAGAAACATTGGTGTCCCTTTGATGTCCACTTTGTACATTCCTGGGTTAAATGTGGGACTACTGGTTTGGTTGGGTACCAGTCCAAATGTCTCAAATTATCTTGACGTTTCTCAGTTAAGCACCTTATTTCATGGGAATCATGTTGATGTTCCTTCATCAACAAAGTCTTCTCCTCCTCCTTCTACCTTCCCTGGTGAAAGTATAACTACTAGTAACTAAAAGTCTAAATGAAATAGAAAGAGGAAGAATAGGAAGAAGAAATCACCAACCTCTGCAATTCATGTTGGTGATAGTTCCTCAACTTCTACAAGTCATGTTGAAGAGCAACACCTGACCTCTAGAAGTCATGCTGGGGGAAAGTACCCAGCCTTTGCAAGTCATGTTGGAAGAAAACGTTTAGTCATTGTTAGTCATATTGGTGATAGGTTTGTAGCCTCTGCGAGTCATGTTATCAACCCATCACCAACCTCTTCAATTCATGTTGGAGATCTGCAACCAACCACTTCTAGTCATGCTGGGCGAATTGATTATGTTGAGAAACCTAGATGAATAGGACATAAGCTTAAGCTCCCTTGTAATATTTGCAAGGGAGATCACCTTACTCATTTGTGTCCCAGGATTCCATTGGCACGAAGATTCATTCATGTCTGCAAGCTCTTCTAATTCCGAGTCTTATGATGTTTCCTCACAGTATATTCAACCTTTGGTTGATGAAGTGTTCATGTCGATGAAATCTTCGGCTAATCCCACTCCTCTTTTGGGGGATGATGTGCATGTAGACCATGTTGTCTCGCAACCTATTCAGCCAATGGTTGAGAAATTGTTCATGCCGATGTAGTCTTCGATTGATCCCACTCTTCTATCGGGGAGTGATGTGTCTACTGACTATGTTTTTAGAATTTCCAGTTCAGTACTTTCATAACAACGGGGCATTTTTCTCTCTTCAAGCACACCCCCTCCAAGCCCTAGGATGGTTTCCTTTGATTGGAATGATCTTATTGAGACTTGTCTTCCTTCTTTTGCACCTTTTCAAATAAGGGTTGAAGTCAATTCAACAAACATTTATCGATGTATTGTGGATGAAGGATCCTCTGCTAGTTTTTTATCCTCCTCGGTTTGGAAATCCTTGGGATCTCCCAAGCTTGTGTCTGCTTCGCATGAGCTATTGGATTTTGACAGAAGTCCTAGTGAACATTTGGGGATTCTTCCTTAGTTTCCTATCTCATTAGGTGGGAAGACTATATTTGTCGATGTTATAGTGGTTTAAGGCCTGTTAGATTTCAATATGCTTCTCGGGCATGATTATGTATATGCTATGAATGTTGTAGTGTATATGCACTTTCAGGTGATGCATTTCCCTCACAATAGAAACATTATCATTGTCGACTAGTTGGAATATGATAATCACCATCCTAATTCGGCGTTATTTCAGGCTTCCCCTTTATATGTTCCTAGTGTTTGTGTAGAATCTACCCCGCGGGATTCTCATATGAACACACTTTGTTTTCTTTCGAGCTCACTTTAAAATTTGAAAGAAACATCCAACAAGCCTGTATTTATGATTTTCGATCTCGTATGGATTACTTGAGAAAAGTAGCCCCTTGGAGTCTTCTTTAAGCCCTAATAAAACTCTCTAAAGATGAAAACATTTTTGAGCGATCTTGTTGCCCTTCATGATCGTCAAACTCAAATTTGAAGGCACGTTTGTCCAGTGGTAGTTTACCCCTTTTTCGGTCTGGACGATCAATTGTATGAATAAAGGTATTCTTTGGGAACTTTGGTTTGCTAGAAGAGTATTCTCAGGCATAAGTTTAACCCTTTTTTGGGCTTGAGGGACTAAATTTTCAAAAAAGGAACATTCTCCTTGGTTTTGGTTTATCACCTTTTTCGGGCCTCGAAGATTAATTACGAAAAAGGAACCCCCACGGATTCCATAGTTAAGCTCTTTTTAGACTCCCTAAAATTGAAAAGATCGTTGAGTGACCTTGTTCCTTCACACTCGTTAAATTGGTCCAGAAGAACAACTACTGGCATGAGTTTAACCCTTTTTCCAGCATGTAGATTATAGAGGAAAAAAGTATGCCTCGAGAGATTCGTCTTGTTAGGAGAGTTCTCCTCAGTAAATTTTATACTTTTTCGGGCTAAGGAGACTAAACTTAGAAAAAGGCTGTGAGTCTATAGTTAATCTCTTTTCAGACTCCTTAAAATTGAAAAGATTCCTGAGTGATCTTGTCTTTGTCACACTCATTAAAATGGTTTTGAATATATGTATTTTCGGTGCAAGTTTAACCCTTTTTCGAAGCGACTAGACTATAACCAAAAAAGGTACTCCATGG
The DNA here is from genome assembly GCA_009831015.1 of Picea engelmannii. Taxonomy (NCBI): domain Eukaryota; kingdom Viridiplantae; phylum Streptophyta; class Pinopsida; order Pinales; family Pinaceae; genus Picea; species Picea engelmannii. The sequence goes on along the minus strand of ML838041.1, from coordinate 55,009 downwards.
AGTCTTCTTTTACATTTTTTCAGACTCTCTAAACGTGAAAAAACTATCGAGCTTACCTTCTCTGGGCTTGTTAAAATTACATTGAAGGGGGTTTCATTATGTCTTGCTAATCGCATTTGCATCTCTGCGTCTTTGGCCTAATTCTGGCTCCATGTTGCTCTTAACTAAAAATTTGAAGCATGCCTTATACATAAGCCTTTGTAGCACTTTGCCTCTGTGACCTGACACCTTGACCCATGGAGAAATTTTCCCCGAGTGTCCTTTTCCTAGACATGTCTCCTTGCTCTGAGCATTAGTATTTTCCTTGCGCTTCAAAATAGTATTCTTTCTTGTGAAACTCGTTCCTCCTTTGTAACGTAGCATTCTTTTATTCTTTTTCAATATATTAAAAAATTGAAAAAGACAAAAAAATCAAATATCCCAAAAAGAGGGGATGAGAAATATGTATTATTTTTTTAGCAGCACAAAGAGTCACCCTTGGACAAAGCACATCCTTTTGTTTGTTCATCAAGCATTGAGATATAGTATGACCTTAGGAAGTTTTTCTCTCTACATAGAGTTTTTTCCTCCTCTGTTTGGTTACTCTTCCAAACACATGGAGAGTTCACATTGCCTCCTACATCATGAACTTATGTCAATGTCTTGTTGCCTGAGTTTAATCATATTTCATGTTTTTTTCCAAGGGAAGTTTCATCCATCTTGAGTCGGACTTTCTGCAGTTTGTCTCTTGACCTCATGAATCGGCCATCCCGAGAGTCTAGACAAGTCCTGATTCAAAATCGACAAATTTATCTACCTAATCATCAAGATACTCATGTATTTTCCCGATGAGCTGTTGAATACCTCAGGGTAGTGAAGTCATACACTCCCATTGTACTCCTACATGAGTTTTGAATATCTTGAAGTTGTTTCTCGAGATCTGAAGGCCTCATCTCCAACCATCGGGCGTCACTAGCTTCTTGAAGATGGATACTCTACTTGTATATCTTCGACTGATTTTGAGATGTAGATCCGTTGTGTATTGCTCACAGATACACTTTATATAGTTATATGACATGGATATGCAGTGTATTTTATTGGAAGCCATTATTTATTTCATCGCGAGCATGGGTATGCCTGCCTCAGAGAGACAATTGTTGTTTTGCAGATGGTGCCTCTCGAACTCTCGTCCCAGGCTTACTTGATCTCGTACATTGGTGAAGATATTGAAATGTATTTTGGCCATCAGTTGTTCTTATAACCTCACACATTAGGGGGCATCTGTTATAGCAATAAATTTCTCTACACATGCATACATGGCCTTGGCCTTCTTACTTGCATTTTTTGCCAAAGCATTGCTGAGAAACTCTTCTTAAAAAAACAATTTTTAGAAGATGTTCGTGCCCTGAAAAATTACTTCCTACGTACATACGCTTTTTGCACCACTGCATCTTGCGTACATACGCATGTTGCACCATTACAACCCACATATACTTGCAAATGTTGCAAAAAATAAAAAGTTGCAAGGAATTCGTTGAAATTGATGGGCTATTGGAGGTTTCCCACTAGTACATATGGGCAGATTATTCCACGAAAATTTTCCACGTTTCAATTATTTTCATTTTTATTTTAAATTGGGCGGGATTTTAGTCGCTATTTCCATGAAAGTTTGTCACTATAGAGAAGATTAGTGAAAACCCTAAAAAAAATCTGTCAACACATGTGGCTTGCAACGACTAGTTGACTTTTTGCGGGTCAACTCAGTCATTTTCGTCGCTATATCAACGATAGTCGATCTATATATACCTGCCTTTAAGAGACTTTGAGACACATTTACTATAGTTGCGACATTTTTCGTGGCTTTTGTTTGAGATTTTTATTTTTTCTGTCACCCACCGGTTGAACAAATCCAATTCTCGATCTAAATAGCTCGAATTTTGAACTTGCAAGGTTAGTATGTTTTTTTATTTATGTACTCATTTAACTTTTGTTCAAACGAAATTTCATGTAGCTTGTTTTTTCCTTGATAATATATTATATGTGCAGTTCCATATTTCAAAATATTTATGTCATTGGTTTTAGGATCTAGTTAGTATATTCTATGGAAATTCATGTGAAATGTTAAGAAAATTATTTTTGAAAGAAGTATTTTAAGAAGAGGGAAAATTACTCCATCAATAAGTCAATTCAAACATTAAAAACATATGTCATTATATTCAATCTAGATTAATTTCATGAGCCTACTATTCCTTATGTAAATTTAATCCTTATTACAAAACCACCAACTCATAACAACTTTACCGGTTGGACTAGTGTTTGAAATAGAAGGTGGAAACAAAATCCTCTTAGGTCTAATCCTATCCCTTAGCGAACTTGTTAGCTCTCTAACTTTTGTGTTTTTATGATGTTGTGCCTATATTTAGCTCTCTAACGTTTGTGTTTCTATGATGTTGTGCCTATATATATTAATGTCATATTTTTAGTCTAGTATTAGGTTAGGTTAGTCATATAAAATTTTATTCTTATGTGATGTTGTTTCTCTCAATTTTTTATAATCACACACAATTCTAGATGTAGTGATTAACTCTAGTTTATAGTTGATGTAACTTTTTTATACACTATTAATTAGGAGTAGCTAAAATATAAAAATTTCATGATGAAATCTACTAGTCAGACAATGAAAAATGAAAACATGCCAAATTGTATTAGAAAATAAAATTGTGACCATTTATGTAGCTGCAAATCAACACGTCATAATTTAAACCAACGAAACCCAATTGTGGATGACAAGTGGATGTAATTCTTTTTTTAGTGGTGAATTTCAAAGATTGACATTTTTTCTACAAAACAACTTAGAGGCTAGTGTATGGTGTCGAGTGATTCAAGTTTAAGAAATTTTTACCACTTTAATTAAATGGTGTGTAATTATTTTCCATTGTTATTTCAGTACTCACTACTCTAAAGTACAAATTACTGGATATCGATCTTAATATTTAATCAATAATAATAATAAAAAGCATGTCGAAATGTCCTACAAGAAATAATTGTGAGGATTGTAGGTCATTGTAAATAAACATATCATAATTGAAAGGAGTAGCTAAAATATAAAAATTTGACAACTTATTGTTTGGTATGGTGTAGGTAAGACAATTACTTGTCAGTACAAACATTTGTCACTATGAACGAAAATGATAGGAAGCTTGCTCGGTTAAGAGCG